>JAQIVF010002905.1:0-10149 GCA_034698365.1 Steganacarus magnus | reverse complement strand
TCTAGTCTAGTCTAGTCTAGTCTAGTCTAGTCTAGTCTAGTCTAGTCTAGTTTAGTTTAGTTTAGTTTAGTTTAGTTTAAATATAACTTTAGAACAATCTACTTATGTAATTGATAATATATACATTTCACAAATGACATGTCAATTTATTAATGGATTAATTCAACATGACGCTCATTCAGGTAATATAAAACGAAATGGATTAGCATTTAATTACCATGTTTTGAATTATATAAAAGTTCATTTAAATGCAGAAATGATTCCTTGCTAACCTTTACAACCTGATTATGCAAATAACAACTATGAAAGAGAATATTTCAAATTTTTTAATAATTTATGAACAACACTCTCACCAAACTGTTTAAATATAAGTTACAAAGACTTTAAAAGTCAAGTTGTTTATATTCTTTTAATTTTAATTCAGATTTCGATACTCCAATAGAAAACGAGTGTATTAGTTTACCGAAAGAAGGATTTCTCAACGTAGAATTACACTTTGCAAATAATCTAGCAAATCCTTTGAAGTTAGATTTCTATACTGTCTTTGATAATATGATTGAAATAGATCATCGGTGAGGATAACGATTTGTTTCGTTTCGCTGATATCGGCTAAATCGAGTAAACGTTTTTTTCCGTTATAGTACGTAAGGACGGTTTCTTTAAACGAGAGCAAACGCTTTAGTGCCTCAACGAACGGATTTACGAATACGCGCCCAAAACGTTGAATTATTTGCTTTTTGACATCGGTCCATGTTATCGTTTGATACTTCGGTAAGATGTCACGTGCAAGCCAATCAATGTCTTCACCGGAGACGTGACGTACGAGTGCGATGAGTTGATCCTTATCGGAACTGCCGAGAGTGACCAATTCGAAAAGGTCGAGCCATGCAACGACTTTAGTTTTCGATTCGCTTCCCGAGTATTTCTTGCATAAGATAGTCGGCCTTACGGAAAGTCGTGGCTGTTGAGCGATGTCGGCGACACTTTCGACTGAGTAAGTGGGCGATGAAGCACGTCTTCTAACCCGAGAGCCTCGAAATGTGTGCGAAGCGCGTAATGGTATTCGTTTGTTACGGAGATTGATCGACATTACGTCTGATGAACGAGTTAACGAAAATGAGTTTAAGATAAGACGTTATCGAAGTAAGTATTACGGAGACATCAACGGTGATGATATCGATATCCTGCCGACTGCGCCAATTGAGACTTGATGTCGAAAATAATGAATACTTTATTACAAAAGCGCGAAAAGCGTACAAATGTGTAGCGAATGCGTTATTTTAAAAAGTTGTTTACTCAACGAAAAGCGTATTACAAAGAACGATAAAATCGCGATCGTTAGACTTATTTATACTATAAGCGAGCGAATATGGTGCACTCTGTAGCACGAGTCTCAAATTTTTAAAAATTGAGCTAATTGTTTCCATTTATGATTTATTTTCTTCCTGTAACTATTCTATATTATATAATTTCGATTGTATTCCTTTTTAATTTTTAAAAATTATTTTAATTTCTATTTCTATTCAGCAAATTTTTTTTATTTGCATTGAATTTCGATTTAATTACAATTATTTTAAAAAATTCTTTATAACAAAAAAAATTTAAATTATTTTCGATTAATTGTATTAAATAAAAACTAGAATGAACATTATAAATAAGCTCACTTTGATCATCATATCTGGTATTATTGTAAATTTTGTAAGACTATAGATTGAAAATGTTGAAAAAACTTTGTTTAGAAAAATAAGTTAAAAGGAAACAATAAAAAAAATTTTCTCTGCTAACAATACTGTTAACTAGAAAATTTCTAACTGTATATGCAAATTGAGTACCTATAGCTGAGTTTTTATTAGACCAAATTTCTATTTTTTTCCAAAAAAGGCTCCTATATTAAATGTTTTAGAATGTTCTAGAATGTTGTCAAAAAAGCCTCCTTTATTAAATGTTCCATAATGTTCCAGAATGTTCCAGAATGTTCCAGAATGTTACAATGTTCTAGAATGTTCTAGAAGGTTGTCAAAAAAGCCTCCTTTATACATCCCGACAGACGGACAGACATGTCAAATCAAATAGCTTATTGAAAAAGTGAGCTAAAAACTAAAGAATTTTTATAGAAATAGTTTATAATTACCAAAGTTCATTATTTTAAAAATAATAAACCATTTAATAAAGCTGCGTTAATTTAATATTTTACTAGTAAATAATTCTATTTCTTTTATTATTTCTATTATCTTTAAAAATTAACTCCTTGAAAGTTTCATTTGACGATAATTTAATTATTACGTATATTTCTTTATTTAACCAATAAATTATTTTATAAAAAATGCTATGTACGAAAGCACAAATGGTGCATCACTTGTTGCATACTTCTGCATATTTGTGGCAGATTAAAATTAGTATGCATTATAAGTAATATAATTAATACTAATATACCGAAAAATGGCAAAATATAGATAATTTTCAAATAGTGTATATTAAAATAATAATTATATCACTCTGTAAACAACCAGTTTTTGCAGATCATAACCAATAATTAACATTATCAGAAAATTTCAAGACTTTAACTTAAATTTAACTTCAGATCTATATTAGATAAAAAAGATAAAATAGTAATGAGCAATCGACCATTAATTCATAAATATTTAAATAAAATCAATTTATTTAAAAATTTTAATAGTAAGTGTATATATCTTTTATTTAAATAAAACGTAATTTCAAATTTTTCTTAAATAAATGTAAACAGTCTTTTGAGCCAAAAGATTATATAAAAGTTTAATTGAAATAACAATTCAAAAAGTTTAACAGTTTTATAAATTTGCATTTATTTTGAATTTTTTAAATTATATCAAATGATTTTAAAATATTGATTAACAATTTTACAACATTGATTTTTTAAAATTTCGGTTTTTAAAATAAGGTTAAATTAATTAAAGAAAATTAATTTAATAATTTTAAAATATAAAATAGAATGAACATTATAATGTTTTAAATATTAAAGTGGTTTTTTATTAGTATAGATTGAGATAATTATACCATAGCTAAGAAAATATTATTTAGAAAAATAATTTAAATGTAAACAAATTTTAAAAAATTTTCTCAATTAACAATACGATTATTTATTTAAATAAAATTTTTCCTAATAAAAAGCATTGTTATAATCAGTACTTGTGTACAAAAAATTAGTTTTATTCTGTCTTCAGCACTCGAATACTAAACAAAAGAAATTTTATACAGTCAACAAATTATGCAAATATTTTTAGAAATTTGTTAAAATTTTTCTCAAATATAAATACTTTATATTACGAACTCTTTATGCAAAAAAAATTTGTACAGTAAAATATTTAAATCCATTTTTTAAAAATTCATTTTACTTTCTTTTTTAATGATCATTTAATTTAAACTTTATCTATCATTGTGTTAAAATCTTTAAAATCTATTTTATTCGAATACATTATTATGCTTACAAAAAAGGTAACCAAATATAACCATAATGCAATTTTGTTCAAGTTCAAACACTTTTATATTTAAAATAAATAATAATTATCAATATATATAATATAAATCTCTTTGAAATAAAAAATATTTATATCTAGATGGCTTTATTTTAAAAACTCATTAATTTAATTTTTTTAATATTTATTTTTCACAAATAAAATAATATAAATAACATATTAAATTTAAACTGTAATTTAATCTTAATATCTAAATAATAAATGATTAAAAAAACTTTAAATATAAATTTGGATACCATAATGCCTTAGATTTACTTCAAATATTTATCTTATTCGGTAGTATATACTTTAGAATATTACAAATATTTTGATTTTGCAAAGATTGCAAATTAGATAAATTACGATTGTTGTGAAAAAGGTTTGATAGTGGTGCTCGTGAGCGCACCAGTATCAAACCCTTTTTTTAAAAAAAAATATGTCAAAAACTAATTTTCTCAACAAAAATTTATTTTTATAATAATATATAAAAGATCATAAATTCAAATATTTAAAAATTATGTTATATATTTGTTAATTTTTAATAAATACTTAAATTTAATAAAAATTTATATTGTATAAAAAAATACATACATTTTATTATTTATGTAAAGTATACATTTTATTCAATACAAGTTTTATATAAATCATCATATAAAACTTGTATAAAATAATATTAAAATAATAATATTATTTTAATATTAATTTATGTTTTAATTACAACTACTTTTAGACTTAAAATTTATTTAAATTTAAAAATAAATCTGATAATTTAATAAAAATGGGTTTTAAATTCAAATTTAAATGATATGTGCCTATACGCCACTAACGCTAACAATAAGAGGATAGCTCTGACACACAATATATGTTAATCTCCACCTGAGATCTAATCTTGCTCTCTATGCCTACGATTGGTTACGATAATCGGATTAAGCGATGTTAATGATGATGTGATGAGTGATATGCAAATGAGGTGTGGCTTTATATAACGCAACTTTTATAGTTGAGGACACGTTTATATTGTTATACCAAATTTACTTTATTAATTAATTAAAACATTTATTACGAAACAAATGCACGTTTATAGTGTTTGCCAAAATTGATTTTATTAAAATAAAGAATAATACTTAACGTTTATAGTTAAGACTTCTAAACAGCTCGAAGCTGAACATTAATACAACCGCTCTGAACGGCGACAAAACATAAAGTGATTATAATAGAAAACATTGAGTAAACGTTTATAAGAGTGTGCGCTCTGTTTAATCTTTTAGATCATCAAAAGTTAATTAGTAATTGAGTCAACGTCTCATGAAAACTTACAACAAATAATACTTCAGTCAAATGACTCATACAAATAATATTTAAAATGATAAATTGATGAGTGAAAAGTGAAAAATAGTTTATGTTTTACGCGTTTCGGGTTAGTCGTCACTGACTTCGCATACCTACATATGTCCGCGTATAACAATAGGTTTTTGTGCGTTGTAAGTGTTTTTCATTATTTAACTTATTTATATTTTAATTACAACTACTTTTAGACTTAAAAATTTATTTAAATTTAAAAATAAATCTGATAATTTAATAAAAATGGGTTTTAAATTCAAATTTATAAGATTTAAAACTTAAAATTACATTAAGTAACATCTATTTTTTTGGGCCCAAGAATTACTACGGATTAATTATTTTAGTTTTGATTTTAGTTTTACTAATTAAACAAAAATGTTAGTAATACTAGTTTAAAAATTCAAATGTATCTTTTAAATTTTAATAAATTAATATAGTATATTCGAACTTCATATGTTATTTATTTTTATAATTCTATTTTATCAAAAGCAAAAACTCCAAAATTTCAAGATTATGATAATATGAAAAAAACCAGCAAATTATAATATAATAAACTTAATATTCCATTATTATAACAAGCATATGCCACTATAAATTAAAAACGTAATATACCTACAAAAACTTACATATGCCACTTTTGGCAGTATTATACAAAATGAAATTCGCGACATTAAAATTGAAAAGTATAATAACAAATATAATTATAGATTAAAAAAAATGAGCGATAATAGTGAGAAATTGACCACCAATAATCAATAAAACTAAAAATAAAATACATATTTAATTAAGTTATAAATATTAGATACGAAGTCAGATATGATCGTTTCGATCTTGTATTATTATCTAAACGCTTATAAAATTTAGCATAAAAATTTTTATTTTATATTTAATTAAACTATATTTTTTCATTGCTTATAATTTAGATATGCCTCTATATGGTTTATTGAGGTAATTCAAAATGTATTGTACACAACCATTTCTAATTAAGCTATATCTATCTTCAAAATATCCATATAATAACAGTTAAATCTTATACCACATAATTCTCTTTTAAGAAACTAAATTTATTTGTTTATTAAAAACAAAAACAAAAGATAAATGAAAACTTTCAAAGTAAATTAGGTTAATGCAAACTATTATACAATAGCCAAAATATTTAGTTTTCGAAATAAAACAGCGAATTCAATTTTTATCATTTTTAAAATAATTAATTGAAAATTTTCTTTGTAAGCAACATATATGGTCACAAAATTTTAATTTACTACTTTTAATATAAATAGAGAATAAATATTTATTTTATAAATTCAATGATTTAAATTAATTCCTTTTTGAACTTCAAAATATTATAGACATTGAGAATTTGTTGTGAACTTGATTTAAGCAAATGTTGTGAGAAAAATAGTGATCGCTATTTTTCAGTTTTGAGATAATGAAATGAAAAGGATATGATTTTGCTAAACAAATAATTTTGACTTTAATGTAAAATATATGAAAATGATAATTAAGAATTATTATGTATTGAGAACTTGAATTGAACGCAATTAAAATTTTGAACTTGAATTCATTTTGTGTCCATAAAATGGCGTCCGCGACAGGATTGGTCACTGTGAAGAGAGCACGGGTGTACTATCGTTAACCGATGGAATCAACAATCTAAATTTAAACAATCATTAAAATAATTTTTAAAGTAACACCTTAGCACTTCACTTGAACGACAAATAGTTAAGCATAGGGTAAAATGGGATAATTTTTTTCACAGCCTTTAACATTGCAAATCATTAACTTCCTTAATGGGAACTTTGGGATAAAAACAAATCCTATCCTGTTTAAGAGTTATTATAAATTTTATTTTTAGGGAATACTGTAATTGGAAATGCTTAATAAAAAAGATATAATCTTTCAAACTGCTGTTAGGGTGATTTTTATCCCTGAATTCCAGTGAAATTTTAAGATAGTTTAATTTAAGAAACAAAAAAATTGTACAAGTTAAAAGATTTTAAGATTTCGATTTTAAAAATAAATAGTTAGAATAATAATAAAAGAGAAATAAAATATAATAGAAAATTTTCAACTTTAACAAATAATAAATAAAAATATGAAACAAACAATAAAATAAAACAATAGATTTATTGATTTTCAAGACAAATCCCGAATATTTTCAATTAATTTAAAAGTCTCCCACTAATTTTCAGATTAAAAATAACAATCCTAAAAGACCCTATATTTATAATATATCAAAAAAATTTTATAAAAGAATATTTTAATTTTATTTCAATTATTTACAAGTATATGAAAAAGTAGAAAAAAAATTTTCTAAACAGTAAAATTATTGTTTATTAATTTTTTCATTTATTAGATAAATAGGACTAAAAAAGAAGAATGCAGCCCATATATAAATATATTTTTTTTGAAGAATTGTTAAAACAAAAAATTAATAATCCAAAAAAAGATTTATTAACAGTAACTAATAGCTTATTTGATTCAGTTTGCATGATTGCATGCAAATTCTAATAACTTCTATTAAAAGTTTTTTTTGTTAATAAAAATAATATAATAAATCAAATTTAATTGCCCTACTTTTTCAATTTATAACTCTTCCGATTTATTTATAAAAAGTTTTCAATATTTTGAATTTTAAATATGAGGAACATCTCATTTCCAAAAAAACAATTAAAATATTTTTTTCGTAAAAGTTATTAAAATATGTATTATCGTCATAAGTTGACAATGTTATTGTATCTCCTTAATAAAAAATTTTTTACTAATGAAAAGATCCGATAATATAAATATTTTTGGCGCCTTATTTGTTAAAATTCAATTGAAATTAATACTTATATTAAATATATTCAATAATCCAAATTTAAATTTTAATTTAAATTCATAAATCGCCATTGAAACAACACAGCTATAACAGGGATTTATTTGAATTTTTTTATAAATAGAGATCTAAAATAAATTTGAAAGTTTCAAGAGTGTTTATTTTAAAATTATAATTTTATTAATTTTCAACTGTAATCTTATAACTAAAACAAGAATTGTTTTCGGTTTAATTATTATTCTAGCTATTTTGGCATACAAAAAAAATTAAGTTTTTTAATAAAACAGGAAATCAATCAATCATATTTATGTAACCTAAGATTTTGGTTATTATAAGTTTCTTTCATTATTATGCACAAATTATCTTTTAGAAAATTTTTAAAAAGCAATATTTACTTTCACTTAAGATTTAGAGAAAGACGTGTAATTAAAAACATTTTTAAAATCCAAGCGAAATATAATGGAAATTAAAATATCTTTAGATTTCACTTTAGCATTCGGTTTTGTAAAAAAAAACAGAAAAAGCGAAATTAAAAAGCAAAAAAAAGCCAAAGTTAAACTAAAAACAGAATAAAAATCTAAAGCGTAATACTAGCGAAATTGAAAAGTATATCAAAAATACTATTATACTAAAGTTATATTATACTAAGTTGGAATTTATAAGAAGAAAACTCAAAACATTTAAGTATAAAGTGCACAAATTCACTCGATATTTTAATCTTCGGTAGAATATTGAAATTTTTCAAGAGTTTTGCGACAGAGGATGTCAAAACTATAATTTACTATGAGACTAAAATTGAATTATATGTAGTGTTGAACATCTTTTTATAAATGAAAAAGAAAAAAAAATATTTTGTCTTTAAATAAAATAAAAATTAAAAAAGATTAAAAAATTAAAATACAATTTTAAATATATTATAAAATATAAATAAAAAGGAAAATGACAAATTAAATAAGAGTAAAATAACATTAAATAGAAATAGAAAAAATACAATTTAAAAGAAAAAGAAATGAAATAAAAATTTAATAAACGGAAAATCCCCCAAACTAATTATTTGTGAATAAATGCCGTAATTATAGTGTTGTTTTTATTTTGGAATTTTAATTTTGATTTTGATAAATTTTTGACATTTGATTTTGATTAATCAAAATCAAATCAAAAAGAAAAAAATTTCAGAAAATCAAAATCAAATAAAAATTGTAAACTTTTTTTAAACTATAATCAAAATAAAATTTAAACAAAACTTTTTTTAAAAATCAAATTAAAATTAAAAAAAAGTAAAAAATTTTCTGAAAATTAAAATCAAAATTAAATCAAAATTTAAAATTTGAAGTTGAAAAATTACTACATAATTATCTTCAACTGTAAATTAAACTAATTTTTTTTGTTTATTTTATCTACAATAATAAACATGTAATTAATGGCTTGAATAAATTTAATACTCTGATTTTTTATATCAAAATAACTAGTGTTTTGATTTAAAATTTAATATAAATAAATATTGATCTTTAAACCTCTGATCGCATCATTCTTTTAGACTGTTTCTCTACAACGCTATCATAACTCTGGTCTTGTGCATTACAAATTGTTATTGATTCTGCTGGTACCAAAGCCTTTGGTACCAAAGCCTTAAAAATTTTGGGGTAACAACCGTAAACATAACATTATAATATAATAATCCTTTATAAAACTGTTATAAATACATATATAAAATAAATTAAAGAATAAATCTTACATTTTAGATAATTTTTTACAAATTTTAAAAATAAACAAATTATTAAATTATTTTTTCTTTTACTGTATTTTTTTAATATAAATAAAATTAAAAAGAAATAAATTTTAAGTTTTTTGAAATTAAATCAATTTTTTCAAATGTAATCTTTTTTAGTCCAATTATTAAATGTAAAATATAATCATAAAACAATAATTGACATTAAAAATATTACAGTTTTTAATAAATTTAAAAAAATCTAAATTAAACTTAAATAATAATGTATATAATTTACTTAAGTAACTTATTTTATTAAATTATTATAATTATTGTTAAAATTAAAATTTTTATGGATATAGAAATAACTTTTTTATTGTTTTGGTGCATATCGAACTTTATCCTTAGTTAATTTATATAATAGATTAGATTAAAATAGATTATTGGAAATATTATCATGGAATTTCGCTAAATGGAACTGCAATGAACAAAGAAAAAGTTATATTTTACTATAAAAAATATTTCTTGTATTTCTTTAAAAACAAATTTACCCGCTTTTAATATTTTTATTTTTTATTTTTCTTTTGGATTTTTATTTCTTTTTTATAAATATTCTGACATTTTTAATAATTTTTTTACTTTTTTTCTGCAAAAGTTTTTAAAAAATACACTAGGAAAATGTAAAACCAGTTTTTTAACTTATTAAATTTTTTGCCCACTTACCCACTTACCCACTTACCCACTTACCCACTTACCCACTTACCCACTTACCCACTTACCCACTTACCCAC
>JAQIVF010002904.1:0-10151 GCA_034698365.1 Steganacarus magnus | reverse complement strand
TTTGGTTTGGATTTAAAAAAATATTTTTGGTTTGGTTTGGTTTCTGAAATGTCAGACCATGAACACCTTTAATTTTTAGTTGACATTCCTTTGTTATTACATTTATTAAGCTATTTAGTTAATTTCTGAGCGGAATTAGCCGATTATAATATTCATAACAAAATATTAAAATGCTTTGTATTGAAAAACAAGTAGCGAAAGTGTAACAACAGTAGCGAAGACAAACTGGAAAAAATTTTTATTCGCCAATACGTTTGGTAACACAGCAAAACAACAATGCGCGTCAATTTGGGCAGAATAATAAAAAAAAATATTTCACAGATAAACAAGTTCGAAGGAATGTGAATGTGTGCGTTTTGGTAGAGAGCAAAATAAAATAAAATAAAATACAACGCGCACACACACCACACAGACACACTCGCACTCAAATTCTATATACGCTATTGATCTACAAACGCATGCCATTCTTTTTTTAATATACCGCGAGAGAGAGAGAGAGAGAGAGAGAGAGAGAACGAAAAAAAGATATATATCTGGTTTGGAATTATATGTTATTGAGGGCTACCATTAAGAATTCAAACAATTCAGATTATGTGAGTGTTGTGTGCGTATGTGTGTGTGGAGATGTTGTAAGTATGTGTTGTTGATTACGGAAAGTTGTGTGTGTGTCGGCATTGACGTAAAAAATTTTCAGTGTACTTTTTATAAGGGGTCAGTGGTAATAAAATTCCACTGTAAAAGGTGAATAGACTCTAAGATAAAAGAGTTTGTGCAGTAACGAAGAATTTTCTGTTTGTTTTGAGTGAGTGAGTGAGAGAGCGCAGGGAATCGGCAATTGTGTGCTTAAATGGGAGAGAAGAATTAGTACCAATTTTATCTACCAAATTGCTTTTTTTTATTTGTTTGTTTGTTTGTTTTGTTCACTTGTTGTTATTATTTATTTATTTAGGTTTTTTTTGGGTTGAAAACAAAATTATGTTCATTGACATAATGTAACAGAGAGAAAAAAAGTGTGTTTCTCCAGATATTGTTGATGGGGAAAAAATATTCCAAATATTAAATATAATATTTTGAGATTATAATATATCAATGCTCTATTTATATAAGTATATAAATCACTTTTTAGTTGTCAACAAAAATATATTAATGCTCGGAAAGCAATAAATAATAAAAGTTTCTAATTTAGATCAATTCTAGCATTCATTTGCATATAATATTTTTCTCTCTGCAATCAATAGAAGCACAGCCGAAAAGAGTTGATCGCTTTTTTATTTGAGTCACTAATTTAAAGTTAAATCCTTAAAATAACCATCAGTTCCCACAGTATCTGGTAATTTTGGGCAACAACAACAACAACCCTATTATAAAATATAATTTTTTCTCGGCCTTGAAATTCTTTTAGAAATTTTATTTATTTATTTTTTTGCGTCACAAACACACTCTCTTCTGTGTTTAATACTACTGCTGCATAATATTGTTTATGGTTTGCCAGTTAAAAGGGTAATGAGGTATAAAATTTTTTCTACACCGAAAAAAAGCAACGAAAACAACTTCACTTCAACTCACTTCTCTCTCTCTCTATCTCTGTCAGTAATGATATAATAATTTCACTTTCGGAGCATATAATATTTTTTTTATTATCCTTAGAAAAAAAACAAGTAGTACGAGCTCACTCGATGCTCACTTTTTAAAAGCTGGCCACTCTTTGGACCACTCAAATGATTATAATAAGAGTTTAATTGTAATTCCGTGTGATAGGCGTGTACTTCCCCCTGAATTGATAAAATTTACGCAAAGCGAGAGAGAGAGCCAATAAATATTTCTTCTAACCGTGCGATTCACCGGGTGACACAAACTATGGTTGGTTGTGGTCATAAAACGATGACAAAAAAAAAACTCTAGATAATCATCAAAATTTTGTATTAGAATTTTTTGTAACCAAAAATTAACTTTCAACACTAAAAACCACTTTCAGCACTTGTTGTACGTTAGGTATGCGGTGTGTAATTGTGTGAATATAAAAGAGTCATACAGTATAACATATAATTCTTCGAAGTGGATAAAAACACTTAACACTAATAAACTATTTGTTTATTATATATTTTTTATGACTTTCGAACACAACAACGAAAAGAAAAAACAAGAATTTCGAGAACAAAAAAAAACAACAATATTATGCGCATTTAAAATTATTTGCGCCTTTTGTTCATTAATTATAATTATGCATTATTTTTTGCGCCGAAGTTTTTTCCATTAGAAAATATGTGCTAAAAGCCGCTGATTTATGCGAAAAAAATATATAGCTAACTATAAACTGTTTTTCGCCTTGAAATCATAAAATTTACACAATAATAATAATAATAATAATTTTTAATTATTGTGTAACAGATTTTTTATTTCTATGTATAAGTGTGTGCGTGTGTGTGTGTGAGTATTAAATAATTCCTTTTTCTCTATTTTAAAAATAAGGTCAGCGTTTAATATTATTTCCCCACCACTTAATGAAAATACCGTTTTTTTTGTCAGTATTTGTTTAGCGTGTAAACACACACTTACGGTATGTGTTGTGCGAAAAAAGTATATTACATCATATAGAGTGCGGAGAGAGAGAGGGGGGGGTTTGAATATTTTTATTTCGCCAAAATAATTTGTTAGAATGCCTGCTACCATTAGCATTAACTCGAATTTTTTTCAGTTTAGACATTTTTTAAAACTACTAAAGCTATTTGATTATACCCACGCACACACACACACATAGCAAAAGCTGGAATAACACACACACACATACAGTACATAGAAAGAGAGAAAACGCAAGCTTGCGCTAATACCAACTGTGTTTATAATTAATTAACTTTTAGTCGCATTTGTCTAATCTAGAAAAAATACCGTATTTATATAAAAAATATTGTTGTGCATTCTTTCGTTTTCACTGTGTATGTAAAAACATATTTGTTATTTTGCAATATTACTGCCGCAGTGTGCACACAGACACAGACACACACACACACATGTAACCCTAAAAATAAAATGTGATATTTTATACATTAAACTAAAAATAAAAGTTTTTAAATTTGATACAGCAAAGCAAACAACAACAACAACAACAACCAAAAAACTAAATATAAAATTTGCAAAATCTGGATAATTGATATACTGGGGATTTTTTTTTAAAAATATAATTCAAGATAACGCTGCTTTGAGGAAAGATAGTGTGTTAAAAAAAATTTACTATTACATGGCGTACTGTAATATCAACTAAACGTTTCACTTTTCTGGGATACTTTTACGATGTTGTATGTGTGTGTGGTGTTGATGTACTCAAAAAATTTCCCATCAAACACACTGAGAGACACACACATAGAGGCATAGTCGCGCATTCGCTTTACACATGTCGATCAAATATAAGCGTTTATATCCTACTACTACTATAAAATTTATATTTAATTTCTTATTGCATAATAACAGCACAACATTAACTAATTTTGTTTCTGTTTCTTAATACACCCCAAAAAATTATTACATAACTACTAATACACGCGCGCGTTCTCACGTAATAAATTGACTTGCAGTTGGAAATGAGTGTTTGGAAATAATTATGTATTTATAAATAAATGTAAAAAGTTTTTACTTTTGCTGATTATTTATCTTTTTATTTTTATTTCTCTTTGCCTTTACTTTTACTGTACGCAAGTGGTGTATAGTTATAGCATAGCAGTGAGAAAATCGAGTGAGAGAAAAGTGAGTTTGAATTGAGAAAAATTATTTAACCTTAACCTCAAAACGGACAGAATTCTGAATAAATTACACACATTTAAAAGCGAAATTAAAACTGTATGTACAGTATATGTATGTGTGTGTTTATAATTAGCCAATTTTTTGTTTGCATGAACTCGAAAACTATATAAATTTTTTTTATTTAAATATTAGAAAAAAAATAATAAACTAAAATAAGGACGAGAGCTAATTTTTTTTGTGTGCACATATAGTTTTACGACAATATTTTTTAGTTTGAATCTTTTCCCGCTTTGCATATATAAAAATAAATATATATATGTATACCGATGACAACATAGTATTTCAAAATTTTCTTTATTATTAAAAACCATTTTCGAACAAAATAATAATAATAATAATAATAATAAATATAAATATTAATGAACACAGAGAGGTGGAGACAACAACTATCAATGAAGAGACGAGAAAAAAAACTAAATTTAAACTAAATAATCGTGTGATAAATTGACGGATGAAAAATTACAGTATTTCTAAAAAAATGACTGATACGGTTTGGAAAACGGATAGTTTATTTTGTCACAGAGAAAAAAATTGCATCCTTTGCGCATTTTTTGACAACAGAAAAAATCTTTTTTTTAGCATAAGTAAAAATGAAAAATGTCTTCTTCTTCTTTCCAATCAAACACACACACACACAGAAAAGAAAGAAGTAATAATTCATTACCAAACTATTATAAGCTTATAAACTTCTATTTAGAAAGAATGACAAATCTCTTATAAGTTATCTCTTCTCCAATAAAGTATAAGAGAAGTTATAACTCATAAAAAACTATTTGACAAAAAACTAAAAATAAGAGAAGAAGATACTCATTTTTATTATTATTAAAAAAATACACACTCTTCTGCCTCAGAATGACTCACACTTGTCATGCGTGACAGCTCTGTTGACAGGCGTGTTCTGTGGCGCGCGGGGTTAAGGTTCATTAGGGTTTAGTAAACTTTCAGAGACACACATACGCACAAATATTATATAAGTCGCTTTTTTTGTGCAACAGCGCAAAATACGAGTTGTGTTGCACAGAGAGAAAAAGAGAAATAGAAGTAAGAAAAAAGAACTAAAATAAAATATTGATATAATAGGGGTAATTGAAAATGCTATGAGATGTTGCGGTGGATATTCCCAACTCTTTGCTGCTGCTGTGTGTGTGTGTGCCTCGGTATAGATATTAAAAAATACATATAATAAAATAAAAATAAAATAAAGTTTATAACTGCGTGCTGGAATTCTTAGAGCTACCACGAGAGAGATGAGAGAGAGAGAGAGAGAGAGAGAGAGAGAAGATTATTTTAACTATTTTATATAAGAAAATTGATAGTCGGAAGGCATCCGAAGAAGCATCTAAATCACGAAAAACCTGAAAACTTATGACCAATTATCCAAAAACTAGTTTACTAATATCTGTGGTGTGTGTGTGTGTGTGTGTGTGTGTAAGCGAGTCTATCGATGTATGTGTGTATGTATGTATATATGTATGTATGTATACATACATACGGTGTTCACGTGTCCGCTCAGGTCTCAAGAGTGTGTTGTGTATTAAAAATTCATAATAAATAATTTTTTTCGGTAATGGTTTTAAGTATAAAATAAATTTTAAATCGGAACACAACTAACAATAAAATATGCACATGTACTGTACAACAGAATATGCGTGTGAGTGCAGAAAGAAATACAGAGTCGAAACGAAACCAGCGATAAATAAATAAATAGCACCAGCAGTTGTAGAATAGTGGCTGCGCTTTATTTTTTATTATTATTATTTTGCACTCAACTAAAAATTAATGCGCACTAGTAAATACAGTACCGTGTGTTGTTGTTGTGCAGCGCTGCCTGCAGTACAGTACAGTTCAGTATAAATATTTAACAAGATTTTAAATAGTCCTCCTATTAATATTAACTCTACTTAACTATGTAGAAATTTTTTTTACAAAAAAAAACTATATGAGCTAAAATAATAAATATGTTTATTAAATATATTGGATATTACTCAGCAAAAAAAATTACATTACTGTTGCAGTGTGTGTGAGAGAGAGAGAGAGAGAAAGGGGGGCTTAAGTAATCGTCAAGAGAGGAAAAAAGAGCAATAAAAAACACATACACGAAACGCGAGGCAAATAAAAAAAACTTTTTAAAAAATTTTTTTTGCAGCTAAAACAAATAAATAAAACGCAAAATATATGACCCTTTCGTTTGACACTTCATTTCTCTCTCCGTGTGTTTCACTCATTCACTGTACACACAGTATATACTGTATAATCTTATGTGGTAATCTATATATAAGTTTAGTTTTAGAAAATCCAGAGATAGATAGACGACGCAAGTATTGAAAGAGGAGAGGGGAAGCGAAAGAGTGCGAGAGAGAGAGAGAGAGAGAGAGAGACGAAAAAAAAGTAAACTTTTTTTATTAATACTCCGACTTACGATGAGCGTCTGTCGTAGTGTGAGACTCGGAAAGAAGATATCCTGCTGTAAAACGTAGCATATCTTTCGCCTGAGTTGCTTGTTTATGGTGTGGCCATTAAGCGTAATGCAACCGCACGACGGCTTTAACCGACCGCTAAGAGTGCTGAGTAGGGTTGTCTTGCCGCTGCCAGACGGGCCCATAACGCCGAGTATCTGTCCCTGTTTCGCGTAACCGCTAATGTCGCGCAATATTCGCCTCTCTTGCGACAGTTTATCACTACTATTACTACCACTGCCACTACTACTACTAGTGGACCGGTGTTTGTGGTCTGACTCCACTGACACTGATATGTTTTTGAATACTATTTCGGATCGACTAATCGTTTGGTGGTGATCGTGATCGCTGTGCTTGTGGCTATGGTTATGGTTGTTATGATGGTTATTATTGTGTTGTTGATGGGCATGAGTGTGATCATCGCTATGATCATGATGATGGTGGTGGTGGTGCTGATGCTGATGGTGACCATGATTTTGATTGTGGTGGTGGTTGTGATTCTCATGGTTATTATGGTGATGGGAATGACGCGAATTAAGATAATGCGACTCTTCTGTGAGCTTCATTGCGTTGACGTATTTGTCTGCACACATAGTCAACAACAACACATTATAATACTAACTTTTATTTTGAATATTACACTTTTATTATGAGACAGAGTAGAGTGCAAGCGTGTATGTGTGTGAGGGAGAGACTACAGACCATACACTTCAAAACACTTCGCACAGTCAACTAGTTGTGCAATAAAACGAAAGAAAGAAGAGAAGAGGCAAAATATATGAGCAATATATTTATGTAAGTTATGTGAGTCGCTCTTCTTTAGCCGGAAGTTTGCTGCGCTTCTTCTTCTAACAGCACAACACAACACATATACACATTACTGACTGAACGCTCACACACAGTACACACATAGAGATACTCTCATGCACACACAGTAAGCAACATAGAAATGTGCGCAGATTCAAGCAACACAGATATATACTGTACACACACACACACTCGCACAGCACACATAGTAATGCGCAGAGAGTTCGTTGAACTCGTGTGTATTTCTTCAAAGGTTGGCTTGATTTTCGAGCGATGCTTTAATTGATGTGACCGAGTGCCGCATATTAAGGCCCCGACACAATACCGAGTGCACACACACACACACACACAATATATACTGTACATACACTCAGCCACAGTCCACACACACACACAGGCATGCAATGCTAGTTTTTTTGCGTCGCCACTTCTAATCGTGTTCTGCAACTTTTAGCATAGATAGCATTTTTTTCTTTTACTGTATTTCTAAGCCATTTGTATCGCCACTTCTTCTTCTTCTTCTTCGCACTCACAGGTACTCACTCACTCACTCATATAAAGCGTACACACATCTCTCACCACTGGCCCACAATTAGTAATTTATATATATGTGTGTACAAGTGATTCGTACAAGTGAAGTGTACAAATTTCGCCCCGAATACTCCCGCCACTGTTACTACAGCCCGCAATCCATTATTTGTTCGGTATTATTGTCATCTCAGTAAAGTATTCGTTAATCAAGACAGAGTTATGCGTACACACACAGTGGACACAGACGCACATAAATGCAAACTTCAGGCACTTTTGCTGTACATCACGCGTGATCCCCTTTTTATTACTTTTTATAAACATATGACGGTTACAAACGTCAATGATTGCGGTATTAGTCGCTACAAGTGCGCGACTACGAGATATTTAGTTATATGCCTAATTCACTTCAATAAAGGGACACATGTGCTGGGAGAGGGAATTTCCCGATACTTCAGTTGTCTATTGCGTATTTTGATAACATCATTAAATAAGAGGAAAATGCTTAGTTGTTCAGCTAAATATTGTTATTATTATTATAATAACAGTTTTATATGTTTTATAAAGTAATCGTAATACTGTACAGTAAGTTGTACAGTATTAACAATTTTTCTCAGTTCTCTATTCTAGAAATTTCTTAGATCTAAATATTTCAGATTACTAACAACTTATCGGTGTTATTTAATAACGAACAATTCGTTTATTAAAAATAAAACGGGAAAATAAACTTTTCTTACCGCTCTCTTCGTTTTCTAAGTCTACTAAGTTATGTAATATTAAAACACAATAGTTATAATCGGAATGACCGTGAAATTCCAGGAATTGACTAAAAGAGAAATACACGGCTAGGATAGACCATTCCGGGACACTCGAGTGCACTAGTATTCCAGTATTTTGTATTAAAAATAGATTCTTAAACGTTAACGCAATGAACTTTTAAATATACTGTGAACCACTATTGAACAGCAAGCAACGAAATTTTAAAACAAAATTTTACCGGATATTTTAGATGTCATGTTTTACCGGATTTTCCTTACACTGGAATTACCTTTTGTGTGCAATATATACCAATAAATATAAAAACTCGATTTATTATTATTAATATTTATTGGTACTGTATATATATATTGCACACAAAAAAAGAGAAAATCGTTTTTTATTTGTATCCGATAATGAGTGTATTAAGCAAACAGATTGTCATTGTGTGGTGTGGTATATACCGTACCCTAAAAGAACTCGACAAACATTTGCTCAAACATTTGAAGATTTTTATCATTTATTTTTTTCAGGTTTATTTTCTTATACAGTATTAATAAAACAAATAGCAATACGCCTTTCTCTTTCTTTCACTGTGTGTTCGGGTAAATAAACAAATTTTGTCAAAGTTAACAGGAAAGAGGTAAAAGAATAGTCATTGATTAGAAAACAAACAAATATGTGTGTGTATGCTCTGTACGTACAAACAAAAGAAGAAATTAAGTCTTCATTCAAGAGTTAATGGCATCAACAGAGCGATAATTAATTTGGAAAAATAAATATCACATTAGACTCCTCAACACAATACCAAAGAAAAATTATATATGATTTGCTTGGTGTGTGTCACCAACAAAAATATACCGCGATATATATATCAGATTTCGCAAAATAAAAATAAGAAAAATAAGATTATCAACACAGGGGTCAATATATTATCTAAATGTTGCATATAAAGCAGCGGCGAAATAAAGAAGAGAAAACGTAAGTTTAGCGTACATACAAACACACAAATTTGACATTCTGTCAGTTACTAGTGAATAGAGAGGATGAGAGAGAGAGAACGAAAGCGAGAGTGAGAGTGAGAGTGAGAGTGAGAGAGTATGTGATGGGCAAAAACGCAATGCTATGCTTAAGAAGAGAGAGAACAGAGACAGAGAGAAAGAGAAAGAAAAGAAAAATCAAAAGAAAAATAAGAAAAGAATAAGAAATAAAGTAGAAAAGAAAAAGAAATAGAGAGCCAATGCGAGCGAGAGAATGGCAGCCGAAAAGAGAAAGAAAAAATATTTGATGGGACATGACTATCAATTTAGTGCACATATATAGATGAATGTGTAGTATTGCCGTCAGTGTACTACCACACCACCTGGCACTGCACTGCCCCTCACTGCCACTGCCACTGACTGCTGCTGGCCGTTGGAATTTTGGCAGTGAAAGTTTTGTGTGTCTGTGTGTGACAGAGGCAAAGGCGAAAAGCACCACAAACAGCGCAATGAATACATAATAATTACCGGCGTGTTAACAATAGTAACACATGTTTCTTATCTTACTGTGTGCACCACTGCTGGCTGCTGTACGGTATATATGCGTGCACTGCACGCATAAGTTTCCTGCAATTTTCTTGCCATTAGTGAAAAACGAAACTGAAAGTATTTTTTTGGCAGTAGTGAACACATGTGTGTGTTTGTGTGCAGTGCGGAGAGTAAAGTGCATAAAAGAAAGTGAGAGCAGAGTTCGACTTTGCCAGCAGCAACGTAAGCTAAAAAGCCTCTCTCTCTCTCTCTCTCTCTCTCTCTCTCTCTCTCTCTCTCT
>JAQIVF010002903.1:0-10152 GCA_034698365.1 Steganacarus magnus | reverse complement strand
AAAAAAATAATTCTTTAGTTTAATGTTAACCCGTAATGAAACCATTTTATTAATTAAACATAAATAATGATAATTTCAAAGCAATGCATAAATCGTTTATTGGATAAATAAGCTCTTAATTCTTTTCAGTTACAGTAATACAGAATTATAACATTAAAATATTTTTATATAATAAATTTTAATTAATGTATTGTCAAAAGTAGATTAGAGATTTAATTGCCACACAGAATACGTTAACCCGAATAACTATTAACAAAAATAAATTAAACAATACTATAACATTATTTAAAACCTAAATTTATTTAGAATAAAATCCATAAGAACTGCAATATATATACAAACCATTTCAGAAGAACAAATCGGGCTCAATATTATCGATCTGTCGATTGATAGTATTGACATCCTTGATAATCGCACTCAAGTCGCCATTGTCGTCGTCGCCGACTTCGTTAATGATCTTACCGGTACGCTTAGCGATGTCGCGAAAGTCCGACTGAATTCTATTGATCTCAGCCTAAAAAATCATAGAAAAACTCAATATATATCTTTTAGATAATTGCGATTTTAATACAACTCTTACTTGAGTGACTTCGCGTTTTCGGCGAATTCTCATCACATCCATCGCATCATCTGCATCGGTGACAACTATACCGAACAAGAGAGTGAAAGCAAATATTAGAGCGAATTTATTATACATCTCTGTGTTTCTAATATTTTTGTAACTAATAAAAGAATGTCTGAGCAAAAACTGAGCAAAAAATAACGATTTGTTTGGGTTTTATTGAGCTGAAGAACGTGAATAATATCCTGGAAATTAGTAAATTATAATGAATATCAGTGGTGGTGATGATGAGCTTAATTTGTACCCGAATTCCTGTCATTTCGAAAGGATACGAATGATTTTCTATTTCAATTTGTTACTCATTTTTGTTTCCATTAATTATTTAACTTATTTTTTGTCTATGAAAGCACATGTAATGGCGAAATAAGCTTATGGCTTGCGGTGGTTATGGTTGCACTCAAAACACCTGAATGAGTTACTGGCTCTATAAAAGAATTTAAATTATTACGAGAATAATTACGATAAAAATAAAATTTTTGTAAATAAGTTGACTTTGAAACATAATAACTTACTAATGAAACAATCGAATACCCATTACTTAACTGTGTAATATTTTTAGTGCTTGTAAGCAGCTTAGAATTTAAGCTGTAAACTGACAAACTAGAAGCTGTAAGCTTAGGAACTCAAAAACTTTCCAATTCTTAGTCCCTAGTCTTCGACTTATGTAAATTCTAAGTATATGCAAATAGTATGCGATTATACGGATTAAACTATTATCTCTAATTTTAAGTTCATATCCTCTCAATTAATCATTTAATAAATTAAGAATAGATTTGTGTGAATTTAAATCTAAATATATGAAAAATAAGTGCTTGCGTTACATTTACAGTAGTTTTTCATAGTTGACTCAGTCAGTCGCTATCTTTGTCGAAGGCTTTCTACATGTATAATGATGACACATACTTAGCATATGATTAAAAATACTGCAACAACAGAGACAGCGACTGACACTCGGTGTCAATTATGAAAATTACTTCAATACTGCAAAAGTTATACAATGACTAAATTTTTGTGTATTAACAGATTAGCAACAAAGGGAATGACTTCACGTCAATTTATGTTAGATTGTTAAATAAAAGCTAACGCTACAAAAAAATTACTTCAAAATAATTTTCGGTCATAAAATTAGCGAAACTATGTATCTACTAATTTCACAAAAATTTTCAATCTTAATAATAGTAATATGTTCGATAGTAAGCGTCGATTGTAGCAAAAAAAGTTCGAGTTCGAGTTCCAATTCATGCCAAGTCAGTCGTGGAAAGGGACGGTTAGATTCCGCAGAGCAGTTGCGTCAAGCGATGGAGACTGCAAAACCTGGAACTGTGATTGAATTAGCGGCAGTTGACATCGATGGCTCATTTGAGGCCAACAGAGGTGGTAGTAGTGATGAGAAGGTAGTCATTACGGGCACAAGTGAATGCGGGAGACACACCAAAATTAAGGGCGGATTAACGCTGAATGGCGCGAGCAATGTTGTGGTCAGGAGTTTGGTGTTTGAAGACTCAAAAAATGCGCTCATCATCAATAATGCGAATAATGTCGATGTCGTGAGTTTGATTATTAACTCAATAAGTGGAGACGCTATTAAAATTACTGGGTTAATTATTTTTGTGCAATCATAATAATTTTTAATTTCGTAGAAATTTTTTCATTATAATTTTAAATAAGATATCAGTAACTTTTTTGGTTTAAATTTCACGATTCTTTTTATTATCAATTGAAACATTTTTTTTTCATTACTCATATTTAATTTATTATTGTGTTTAGTTCAAGCAATAATATTAAGTTACGTTCGAATATTATTTCCGATGTAAAAGGAAAGGGTATAGCAATTGAAGGCACTTCTCAACCAGTGTCCCTTATCTCAAATACAATCACTAACACCGGCGGACCGAGCATAGCACTGGGACCCGGTGTGTCGAATGGACAGATATATCGAAACCAGTTTGAAGGAAATGGTGTGGCATGGGTTACAATTGATGGCAATAATTTCGATGTGACACAGAATACCGGTAGCGGTTCGGTCGACAATGGTTTTCTGGTCAGATCTTCATTTTTTGATTTTAAAAAATTCTAAATAAAAATCTATGAATAGTTCAATGGATGCGGAATAAAATTTAGTCGTAATATATGCGAATTAGATCGGTCGAACTCCTATTGTATTCGAGCTCAAAACAAAGCACCGGACTGTTGTGTAAGAGTTGCGAAGTCTAATATTTCGAGTGGTGGACGTGGTTTAGGAACTGGTTCTGGTTCTAGTTCTTGTTCTGGAATTGGGTCTGGATCTGGAACTGGAACTGGAACTGGAACTGGAACTGGATCAGGATCAGGGTCCGAGTCCGGGACTGGCTCTGAAACTGAAACTAAAACTGAACCTGAAACCATAAATCCATCGCCATCACCAGCTTGAACAATCTTTGAATAAAGAATTGATACGCTAAAATATAGGTATATTAAACAAACAACAAAAAGTTAAGGTTTTCATTTTCAAACTAAAATTTCAGTTTTCATGTCTTCAATCTAAGTTTTCAGTCTAAAATTTAAAAAAGAATACAGTACACTAATTTAGAATTTATACGATTAATTTCTTTGAGACAATTCAAATTATTTTATCTTATACTGAATCCCAATTTTATATACTATTATAAAGACACTTAAAGCTTTATCAATCTTTTAGCAAATAATTTAAATTCAATTTATTTATTTTAAATTTGTAAAAATTAAAGTAAATTATTTAAGCACAATTTTGTATATTTGTTTCATTAACACTTAATTTCTTTATTACTCGATCACTAAAACTTAAGCACACAATTGTTTTTAGTTTATTATTTTAATCGTAATTTACGTTATCATATATAATATAAACCAGCAATAATAGTCACAATTTTCAGCGTAATAACTTCAGTTTTTTACTTAATTAATTCACAATTTTAGGCCAAATAATTTTCAATACTGTTATGTCTAAGTATTTTTTTTTCTATATCCAACATTTTAAAAATTTTGTCGATTAAATCACATTCAATTAAACGAACCCTTGCCATATAATTTCATATTTTAATATAAAAGACTGGAATTTAATTATGTTAGCAATACTGCATCTTTTAAGTATAGAGATTAGATAAATACAGTTTATGGCACAAAAATTATTTACGAAAAATTTTATTTTAAAAATGTATTGCTCTGTCAAAGTCTTTTTAATGCTAAACCTCAGAACCCGATTCTGCTGCACAAAAATCTTCTGGTGCCTGCATCTCGCATTCCATTGCCAGACCTTGAAAAGTCTAATCATTGGTTTGCGTGAACGCGTAATGTTCATCTAAGCTTATATGCAGATTTAGTGTAACTCTACCCCTATGTCTAAAAAATATACTCTGCTAATTACTAACGCCTAACCTAACGCCTAATTACTAATCACAATGTTTTGTATGCTACGGCAGTTAATTTACGTTATACTTAATTCCTGACTGTATACGAGTAATTCATTACTAAATATTAACTAACAATGAAAAGGAAAACAGATCTTATCGATTGTGTTCCTTTCTGGGAAGAGTCGATAAACTTTTTTAGCGCACTTTCTATTACTACTAATGCTTTGTACTGTATAATAATTTAGTTTAATATGCATTCACGTATACATAAGAATGCTTTTATAAATAGCACCCGAAAAATAAAATAAAGTCTACGCAATATTTCACTCGAATTATGTTTAAAAACTATGTTTAAACTAAACGTTTTGTTTATTATTAGTGACTGTGTTCAGCAAAATATTTTGTCGTTAGTTTTTTTTATCACAGCGTTTTCACTTATAGGTTACTGAACTTAATAGAAAACTACTACTATTATTATTAGGAAGAGAGTGTGTGTTTTGACGCCGAAGTTTATTTTAAACCTAATAATAATAATAATAATAATGAACTGTAAAAAACTATTCATTTTACTAATTAACTTTCTAAACTTAATATACCACACGTGTGAGCTAACTATACCGTGTGGTTCGCCCGGCTATCCTTATCACGGATTCTATAATGTCTCGCAAAACTCTAAGAGCAATACTTCTTTCAAGTCCGGCACTACAGTGAAGTATTACTGCAATTCGGGCGCGATTTTGTTCGGTCACTCTAAGCGACACTGTTTCAAGAGCGGTCACTGGGATAATAAGATACCGCAGTGCGCGCATCAGTTGAATCTGAAAAAATTTATTGACTTAACGCACGCGAAATCGGCCGTAAATCTTAAGGCTATCGACGGTAATAATAAATCGTGCTTCAGTGGCAGTGTGTTAATACACGAGGAGAAGATATACCACTCGTGGGAAATATTTTTCACTCAAGTCTTACTGATCAAAGCGATTCGTTTGTTATTTTCACGTGAGCTCTCGAATAACGCTCAACGCGTTGATTACACACTATGGATACAGACCAGAAGCAGTGGTAAAAAAGTGGAGTGCACTCACACTAAAACGATCACATTCGACGATATGTACAGTTACGAGCATTCGTGCGTCGGTATCACAGAAGGCGATGCACTGCTCATCGACTCCGCAAACGCCGAACGCTTTATGTTGTGCGAAGTTGTGATTTTTGCGTTAAACATCGATGACGAGCACAAGTGTGGCACACCTGACACACCATCGAACGGCTTTGTTAACTCTTTCTTTAAAGCGTCACAAAAACACGCTGTGTTTGGATGTAACGAAGGATTTGAGATAAGTGGCACAAAACAGTTACAATGCACTGATAATGGGCTTTGGTCTGCATTAACACCGCTGTGTTTACCAGAAAAATACGTGCAATCTATTAATAAAAGTAAGTCACATATAGTAGTAGATACTGCTGAGACTAAATCACCGGATACTAAATCACTTGATAACTCTATTATTAATTGTCGTAATATAAGCGAAACTAATGGCACAGTTTATTATTCAAATGGATTGCATGTTAACAGCGACGCGCGACTCGTTTGCAAAAACGGATACAAAACTGCTTTTGCCGATACTATTAAATGCTTGCCTAATGCCAGTTGGAGTCATAACAATGGCAAGGATTTTAGCTGTCATTTAATTCAATGTAAAATCAGTTCAAAAATTCTAATATCTTCAGGAAAAATGCTAAAACTAGTTAAGAATGAAACAAAAGCCAACTATAGATCGACCATAGAAATTGTTTGCGACAGTGATGTGCAGCAAAACAATATCGAAGTGAGATATTGCGGTGAAAGTGGTGTGTGGGTTCAAAAGCCTGATATCGACAACAAAACAGCAATCAGTGATTTGCCTCATATTTGTTCGTCAGTAACGAATAAAACAAATAAATTTTTAGCTGAAAATGAGTCAAAACAATTAGATATGAATTCACTAATAATAGTTTCATCAATCGCCGCATTAACGACAACAGCGATACTATTTGTGTTGCTGTGCATAGTTATGGCATTCAGGAGAAATTGTTTTCGATCAGTGAAATCAGATCGTATCAGTAGTCATAACCAAAACACAACAATGACTGCGATGAATGACTTTTCTCTGATCGAGATTAAGCATAATATCGCTAATCGAAGACGATTATCGGATGCGTCTCATATATACCATTCACCGAACTATGAAATGGTGAACAACGATATCGAGACTAGAGTTATGTCACGCGTGAAATTCAGTTCTCGAAGAAACACGTCGTTCGTCCATAACTACAGCGAACCGTTTGACATGCAGTCTAATGAATCATCGTATGATATGATGGGTGGCAGTGATCACGAAAATATATATGCAGAGCCGTATGTCACCATTGAAAATGAGATTTATTCATCGAATGGCTAAATCTGTATAACTCTGATTTCGTTTTTTTTAAGTTTGTGTACGACTTTGAGAGTTTTTAAAATTTCTTAAAGCTTATTATGTACGTATAAGCTTTCAAATAAATGTTTTTTCTATTAAAACTTTATCGATAATATTTTTAAAAATAAATTTTCTTAAATATTTTAATAGAGTTCAAGAACACACTTGATTAGGGCCGGGCTTCTAACTTTTAGTCTTCATTGGGCCATTAAAAATATTATCATTTTATGAGTGCATTCCTTTTATTGTATATTAAAAAATCATAATTATTTTCTTATAAGAGTAGCCTTGTATATTTTTCCCTATTAGAGTACAGTATTTTTTCCTGTTAATTAAATTCCAAACTGAACTCATTGCAATCTAATGCAATTTTAAACCTCACAGTTTCGATATAGAAATAATAAAACAATTCCATTTAATAACAGATTTTTAGTGCAAGAGTTAGCATTTAATAGTTAGTTTTGATACCTAAAGACGGTCTAATTTCTAATTTTTTTAATTTGTTAAAATTATTTTAATTTAATAAAATAAGTCGCCTGCTGATGGAGAGAAGAGTCAGCGGCAATACATTGCGCAATTAAAAACATTCTATCGTAAGCAGTCTTTTTTATTCTCAGCTCATTAAGTCTCAAATGAGTAATATTATAGACTGAAGCATATTAGTAGACTATTGCCAACGAAAGACGATTTTCAATATTTAATATTTTTATTCAGATTGCGTAATAAAATTTAGAAAAGAGTTTGTTTTAAAAGCACTACATATTGATACTATCATTTATTTCATAAAACTGTTTGATCAATAGCGCCGCTTATACATCGATACTTTTTTATTATTAATAGTTAATATTCAACTTAAAGTAATTATGAGTATCAAAACTATCTTCACTTAACGCATGTTTCATTAACGCATGTTTGTTAACGCGGGACATGTGACATAATGCTATACTTGACATTAGAGAGATATACGCAGATATGCTCTAAAATTATATATAGTATTATTTGACGATGTATATATTGTTGATTCTTCTTATGGTTACGAACTGGATATAACTAAATACAATTGAAAAAATTAGTAATGTATATATCGTTGAAAAGCTTAAAACAAGAGGAATTGAAAGATAACATTCTTAAGCTAATAGGTATTGTGCTTCAAGAACGACAAAGTGGTGGCAAAAGAAGATAATTTGTATTTGTTTATGTTTTAATTATTCACACTGTATTGTATATTTGCAATACTTTTATTTGATTAGTTGTCATTTTTCATTACAATTTTCACATCTCTAGCGCATGAAAAAGTGTACGCTCTTAAGTGCTTCGCACTCTAACGGATTGAAACATATTATTTTCAAGACATGCGCGATAGACATGTATTACCGACGTTTTAAATCTGAGACGTAATTTAAAGTATATATAAAAGTTTAAAAATTAAGTATTATTGAAGATAATTTTTAAATTAATTACATGCTAGTGATTGAACCTTCTATCAGTGAATTTTGTTGAAATTATCTTTTATTTCTCTGTAGAAAGTAGTTTTAACTTTGATGTTTATAGTAAAAATTTTTCAAAGAAAACTAGATATATATTAATATATTAAGAGTGATTAAATAATATTTTAATTACTAGAAGTTCATTTAACATACATTTTTTATAACCATAATTAACATTATTATTATTATTGATACTTTTGGCGCATATATAATACCAACAGAATTAACATAACGCGTGTATCGCGTACGCGTGAATCCAATAATTGATTGACTATCATTTCTGTACTCTAGCAGACACGTGTAATATCCTTGCGAGTCTGGTGTCGCTCTGTTCACTAGTATTATAGCGTTGTCGTATACTGTAAAGTTTGTCACACCAGGAATTGGCGTTACAGTCGCTGAGATAAAATATAAAAACAGTAAATGAATATTACGGTAAAGATTTATTTACAAATTTTTAATAAAATAAATAAATGTTTATGCGCGGCGCTATAATTATTGATAAAATAAAATAATTTTAGAACCATACGCAAGTACCGTATATGTTAAACTTAACAAAAAAATGTCAACTTATGTATTTATGCTTATATAAATTAACATTTGTTTGAGTAGATTATTATTATAGTCACATACGTGAACTTTTAACACATACCTGTGTTATTGTATGAATAGAAAACTCGGTTATCCTTTGATAGCCTAAACACATTGAGGTAATTATTACTCGCTAAAGTATAAGTGCAGTTAACCCAATACGGCTCATTCAGACGAACAGTTGATGGGGTGGAGAATAGAGTGATGTTTGTCGAACTATTATCAAACCGTACATTATTGGTGTAAGTAATATTCGCCACAACTGATTGATCATTGCTATACAATAGGACACACGTGTAATTTCCTGCGGAGTCTGCGGTGGCTAAACTCACTACTATTAATCCAATTCCTTCGACCGTAAAATAATTCAAACCAGGAATTGTCGTTACATTGGCTATCAGTGATAAAATAAAATTTTATTTAACAAAATCCTATAAAATTAAATAATTGCTTATTAAACCTATAAAAAAGTTAAGTAAGAAAATACTTAGACTTTGTGTCTATATTTTAAAAATGCAATGCACATTTATTACATTTTCATTCAAAGGAAACACACAAATACGCAATGAATAGCGATGGTAAACAGCTAAGCGGTAGCTGATTTTCAACTCAGATTTAAAATCAATCCTAGCAGTGTTGAGCTGGAAGTTCAAAATTATTTTGAAAATATTGAATATTTATTAGTTTTTAAAATGTTTTTAAAAATATTTTTTAATTTTATTAGCGTAACTGAATATTTTATTCTTTTCAAGTTTATTGAGATGTTCATAAAACGTAGTAAGAACACGTTAAATTAATTTTTATGCGGTTTTAATTAAATGCTTTATAAAAAAATGTGCAACTCATCAGCTAAGCTAATCTCAGATACGTAAATTAATTTTTATGCGGTTTTTTAAATGCTTTATGAAAAAAAGTTGCAGTTCATCAGCTAAGCTCATCTCGGATCATATAAAGCGTAATTTGTTCGAAAAGCGTAAAAAAAGAAAAAGGATTTTCCTGAATTTTTCGTCTCTAATAATAAGCCTTTAATAGTATAAATTGCTGGATCAATTTTTTTAGCAGATTTATATCATTTATTTTGCGGATTTAAAAGTGAAAAAGACATACATATGTATAAAAAATAGGTCTACTAATTAATATTTTAATAAAACTAGAACAATGATCTGAAAACACGTACTGTGGTTGTTATAAGAGTAGAAAACTCTGTTATCCTTTGATAGTATTAACGCGTTCAGGTAATTATTACTGGCTAACGTGTACGTGCACGCGATTCGATATGTGTCGTTCAAATGAATGGATGTTGGCGTAGAAAAGTTAGTGATATTAGTTGTACCAAAATCAAACGTAACCGAATTTGTGTGACTTATATTTGTGACCACTGATTGCTCATTTCTATACGACAGCAAACACGTGTAATTGTCAGACGAGTCTCTGTTAGCGTTATTCACTCTTATTAATGCATTGCCAAATATTGTGATGTTATTTAAACCAGTGACCGGTGTTATAAACGCTTTTATTATTATTAGAAAAAAAGTCATTCAGTTAAATGTGTTGGATGCCATCCAACCCCCAGTGGCAAAGTTATAAACTTTATATAAACTTTTGAAAACATCATTCATGTAAAA
>JAQIVF010002902.1:0-10152 GCA_034698365.1 Steganacarus magnus | reverse complement strand
CTATTCATTTTGTATTAATATTGTGTGCTAATAATAAAGATTATTGAGTTATAATAGATCAGTGACTTATTGATATTTGAAATTTAACGGTCTTCGACGGTACTATGTCCCAGTATCGTTACACCTGGCGCAGTCGGCAGGATCTCTAAAATATCATATACTGAGACATAACTATTTTATAATCAACACAATTGGTTTTAATGTATATAATACATTCAACGTGTCATCACATTTAACTCAGCATTAGTCAGCAAAACATTAAGCGCTTATAGTTATTATCACGTTGGTTATGCGATTTACCAAAAGTCAACTACAAAGATCCATCAACTACTGAAGAAGAGAGCAGTAAATCGGAAGACGATTTGAGCGATCAAGAAATCAAGAGCGAACCACCAGTAAACGAATACATCACAGAAGAGCGATCAGAAATCAACCAATCGAACTCTTCGACTGTATTTGTATACGCATCACTCGTTCCTAATTTTAACTCACATGTCAACACACCATTCTTCTCTTATTTTTTCACACTTGACTTCTTCGATATTGGATCAACAATTAACGAAAACAATGGCAACACCGAAGCTTAAGGTGGATATGCCAAAGTTCAATGGTAATATCGATGGCATACCCGTCAGGCAATGGTTCGCAACAGCAATAATGATGTTGTCTCACATCACCACCGATTCAGCCATCGCCGTCTGTGCTTTCCTAGAAGGCGATGCCTTTGAATTATTCAGCGCTGAGGTCACCCCTATATACACAACAATTATATGGAGTGCTTTAGTGTCAAAATTTATTGGCCGCTTTGACCATCAGGTCATATTACCGAACATCGCCGCACATCAATTGCGCTTCTATAATTGTGACAACATTCGCGAGTACTACCAAAAGAAGATGCGTTTATTATCGCTAACTGGTCTTAACGACATTCAAAGAGTTGGCGAATTAACTTATTTTCTTCCGGAACCAATTCGAACGACCTTTCAGTTAGCTTTAATCTCAACTCCGAGTCAATGGTTTCAAGTGGCAGCCCAAATCGAGTTGACGTCACCTCAAATATTAAAGTCAGCACTGAAAGGGTCAAAACGATTAAAGCATTATCACAAACCTGATCACTCACAACAAACACAACAATCGAAATCTGAAGCATATCAGAAAAACGATTCGATGTCAAACAAGCCTCCATATCCCTGCAGTAACTGTCAGGATATTGGGTTTGAGGAGTGATACTGGCATTCAAGTGAGAACCAATCGCGTGCTCTACCCGTTAAGTATGCGCCTAATTTTATTACCTTTTTAGAATCATCCCAACCGTTAGCATTTTCTATTTATGTAAAATCCTCTAACCACCCTATTGCTTCTTTGGGTAAGCCATTAAATAAACGGGGTTTTCTCATTGCTTTGCGCTCCCGCTACCGATTGTGTAATTTTATCAGCAGTTAAACTCATTAAACTTATATTTGTTTCTTCAGTTAAGTCCTGTTTTATTCGAAATTCAGGATAAACCAATACTTCAGATTGATTTACGTATCTTTCGAGTGATCCGGAGTAATAAGCGTTAAGAGTCTTCTGCTACTCGTTTTCATCTTCTGATTGCTAGTAGTCTCAACTTTTCGACTTTCGACTTGACTCGTTCTTTGTGCTCCTTTCGTATAATCGATCTATCCAAGAAATCGAAAATGTCTATAATCCAATCCGCGTTAGGTTCGAAATCACTTAAGTCGTCTTCACTAGCTTGATTGCTATCACTAGTGCTCATCAGTTCCAACTACTCAATCAACAGTACCACAGTGTGCCTCAGGACACAGTTAACTTACTACTGTATACTTGACTTTGAATTAAAATTATTTTCACAATCTTTCGTATTGTTTATATTTATAGAAAAGTTCCATTTTATTAAACCATCATTATCACTCATAAGTTCTTTTATCATCCTATTCTTACTTCTACACGACATATCATCGATACATCTAAACCTTTCGACCGCATTATTAAAACTATTAACTCGCTTCTTATATAAAATATTTCGGCCACTGGTTGACGGTTTAGATTCCTCTTTGCTGGTCTCTATAGTCTGATCTTCCTCCTCTATATTGACATCCCCGTTAAGCTGGTCCGCCGGTTCCACATTATTGTTAAGCTGGTCCGCCGTGTCAACATTATTCTTTCCACTTTCTTGTACTACTACCTCACTTTCATCTGCATTATAATTATGTTAAATTTGGGTCGTGTCAAGTATGCTGTGATTCACTTCATCCCGTATTTCCTCCCGTATTTCTGAATAAACCTCATTATCATTGTCATCATTATTATCATCAGTAATCATGTTTAAAAATTTCATATCTAACATATCATCTATCCTCTCATACGGCATCGCTATTGTTTCACAAATCATTTTCCATTCATCATCAATACTCGTTCAATTAAAAATATTGTCCTTTGTTTCATACATTATTTATTATATCACAGTTTTATTTCTCCAGTATCTCCGGTGTTATTTATTATGTCTACAATTTTATTCAAAATATTATCTACACAAATTATTAATTATGAAAAGATTGGCAACGAAGAGGATAAATTTTTTTAATAGTGGGAATTAGGTGCTTAATAAATTTAAAATATCTTATATGATTAAAATAATACCATAAATTGAATTTATATATTTTAACATGATAAATGATTTTTGTCACATGTTTAATGTTTATGTTTGACTTGGAAACGATTACAAATTAGATTAAACAAGATTAGTTTTTTGAATTTTCACTACGTTTTACTGCCCCCTTCTTGTCCAATTTTCGTCCCGAAAATTTTTGAACAAATCCAACTACTGACCCCTTGATCTTTTATCCGGGCGTTAGAGTTGTCAGCGGTACTCGAGACCCGATATCCCGTAACATCATCCTTATAAGACATTTGCCTTATAAATAAAGAAAAGTAAAAGTAATGTCGACAACACTGAAAATGATGATGACATTAAAGAGGTAGATTAAGTTTGAAAAGTATTAGCACTTAAATGTAACGCGAGCCATTTGGAAAAACGAATACGGCAAAAAATATTACGATTCAGAAGATATAATTTTAAGACTGATGAAAAAAATATTATCGCGAAAATTGTCAATTTCTTCCGTGATTAATCTCTTCCGAAAGAGAAGATTTACTGAATGACAATATTAATATAAAATTCAAAAATAATTATTTCGTTTTTAATCAAGATGTCGTTGATTTTGAGGAAAGTTATAATTAAATTGAAAACGAATTTATCCAGAATGCTATCGATAATATCACGCAAATATATATCCAGAACGCTATAATTATGTGCAATACCACACAACGGACAATAGTTTCGAACACGTGACCAGTTCTTGAAACAGTAATCGCACGTTCGGTGCCCGAAATTCATAATTATCACTGTATTTATCATCAAATCTTTACAAATTATGCATTGAACGCGATATTCAATACTATCTAATATTTTAGTCGAAATATTTAACATTATTTTAGAGTAATTTTGTTGTAACCATTTTCGAGAGCAATTCCATGGCAATTCAGTTGCAATTCGTGAACATTTCTCATCCGAATGTTTATGTCTATCATAAGATGTTATCAATTGCTGATCCATTATCAAAAGTTTTATAAAAAATAAACGTATTTTTAGACTGCAATTTTTAAATAACCAACTAAAAGTATTGTTGCGCTCGCTTAGCGTTTTAAAAGATACAACAAATAATACAATTGCAAGTAAAACCAAGTTAAGGATTAGTAAAATATTAAGTTCTAATAAAATAAATCCAAGTTAAGTGATGCTAAAAAATTATGTTTCAGTACAATGAAACTAAGTTAAGTGAAACTAAAAAATTATGTTTCAGTACTATAAAACTAAGTTAAGTGAAACTAAAAAATTATGTTTAAGTACTATAAAACTAAGTTAAGTGATACTAAAAAATTATGTTTCAGAACTATAAAACTAAGTTAAGTGATACTAAAAAATTATGTTTCAGGAATATAAAACTAACAAAAAATTAAACAGTGGCCCTGCCACTAACAAAAAATTAAACAGTGGTCATGCCACTAACAAAAAATTAACAGCATAATAATAACTGAGCTTGCACAGACATCGTTGGCCAAGTTGGTGGATCCTTCATACAGAGCTCGCCACCGAACAGTCAAACGCACCAAAAAAACTAGCTGACTGTTAGTGCACGCATAAGACATATCCAAGAGTCAAAGTAAAACAATGGTTTGATGACACAGACACTTTATGAGCATTGTTAGGGTTCTCATAAAAGCTTTTTATTAATCGTTACGTAACCGAATTATTACTCATAATAGTTTTAAAACTTGGCAAACCAACAGAATTTTAATTTTTCTAATAAGTTCAAACTATTAATATATAGCTTGTAAGCGGCAAATTTCTTGGAATTAAGAGGGCTGCGACACCAAGACGGACGGACAGATGGACGTACAGACGGACAGTGTCAAATCCATAAGCTCTACTTTTTAAAAAAAAGTAAGCTAAAAAATGTCAAAATAGAATTTTTTCACAGTCCTCAAAGTTTTATAAATATAATACATTAGAATCAACTTATAATTAACCTTTAATTTTTTATAATAGAACAAAAATATTTATAGAAATACAATCAGAAAAATGCAATATCTTTTACTTATTATATAATAATTATCGGTAAACAGATTACGAATCTAGTGGAGTAGTTATAAGTTATTTCTTAAAAATGATAAATACGTCTCTTTATAAAGCTTAGATAAGCGATTTGAATCGAAGAATAAATAATATAAGAAAAGATTATATATCAAAAAATTAATGCTTTTTCAGTCATAATAAGTTATAACTTGTCATAATTGTAATGCTTTTTAGTGTTATGAAAATAAAATTTATCATAAATTTAATACACTACTATCATAATATAAACCGGATAATTAGGAAATATTTTAAATCTTAAATTAAAATTTAAAATAAATGATTTAATGTTTCAAATTTACAAATAGTTTATTAATATAAATTTCAATATAGCAGCATTTGAGAGAATTTAAATTTAAACAAAATTAAATTAAACAATTTTAAATAATTTTAAACAAAGCAGCAAATTTAAAAGAATTGTATAAACAGGATTTATTAGTTAATTTTTGTAATATCAATTGTAATTCGCTAAGATTTACAAAAAAAAATTAAAATATACTTTTATTTAAATAAGAAAATTTCGAAAGTTCGAAAAAATTAATTATAATTTTGCAACATTTTAAAATAATATATATAGAAGAGATTTTAAAGTTTTTAAATAAAGTTAAAGAAATATTAAATAATCATCAAAATTAATAATTAAAATAAATTAAATGCAACATATTTATCAAAATAAATTCAACATTTGTAAGTTTATTTATTCTGAGAGATACTAATATTGTAAAATTTGTTAAAAATCATAATATATGAAAATTGAATTAAAAAAATAAATCTGGTGGTTATTCTAAATCTTTTATAAAATAATAATCTTTTAGTATTTTTATTTTATTATATTTTTAATAAAATGTATTCTTGTTTATTATCATTAAATACATACAAGATTAAGTAAACAAACACAAAATAAGGCAAGTGTGTAAAGTGAATAAAAGTAAACAGAAAGTTTATAAATAAAACTTTATTCTAATAGTTTAATAAACTTTACAATTTTTAACTAATAGATTATAAGATGTTTGATTCAGTATAATATTTAAAATTTCAGATATTTGAAAAGATGTTAATTAGAACAGGCAACCTTATTTTTAAGTTTAGGATTAACACAATTTTTATTTATTAATGCAGGTTTATGCATTTGATATTGAAAGTAAGTATTTCCTTGTTTCCGCGATCGTATTATGATTGCCACTTCTGTACTACATCTTAATATTTTCCAAAATACAATTACTTGTATTAATGGTAAAAAGTTTTGTTTATTCTATTTCTTAGAAACTATCATACCTTTTCATTTAAGATTAAAGAAAATGTAACTAAATTTAAATTATATTTTAAACATTAGTTTAAAAAGAAATTTAATATTAAAAAATTCTTATCCAAACGGTTTGATATTCTCCAATAAAAATGATTTATATATTAATATTCTATTTAAAAATAATATGTAAAATTTATATTACAGTTTTTCATAAGTATTTTTCTTAATAATTTCAATCAAAAAATATTAAAAGTTTATTTATAGATTAAATGAATAATTATTCTCATCAATATTAGATTAGTCTAAAATATTTTATTAAAGTTCAATTTACTAAAAAAATTAAATTTGTTTGAAAAACAATTATAATTTTTTTAATTTTCAAACAAATTTATTTGAAATATTGTTTTGTATTTTAAGTTTTAAGATGTCTATTATCAAAAAATAACACTTAATTTGCAAATGTATAAACTATTGTTAAATGTTTAAACTACATTTAATAACATTTTTAAAAAGTTTTTTAATTATTTATTAGAAAAATTCAATTTAAGTGCAAATTTATTTAAAGGGAGATTATATAAAACAAATAATATGTTTATTAATACTTATTATTTTATTAATATTAACAGGTTTATAGGTTTGTAATTTGCGATTTGTTAATACTATACACATGAAATAAAAAAATCATCTGAAAAAGATATATTAAAGAAACTGACAAATGATTCCATTAATCGTTTGACTCAACAAACCAAACTTTAAAATCATAAATGCTAGATTAAGTTTTGAATCGAAATTGAATAAAAATATAAGGGAATAAAAATTACTATAACTTTGAATGTAACCTAATAATTTTAACTAAATTCATAGATTATAAGTTATTAGTAGTGTAGTATCTCTTTTTTAAAGAAAAATAAAAAGACAAAATATTTGGTCTTTTTCTTTTTCTTCAAGACAAGAAAAAGAAAAGAAAAAATAAATATTTAATAAAAAGAAAAAGAAAAAGAAAAGAAAAATTAAAAATTTAGTAAAAAGAATAAGAAAAATAAAGAAAAATTAAAATTAAATTCTAGGACAAAAGACAAATTAAAAAAACGGAAAATAGCATTAAAAAGAAAAAGAAAAAGAATTTTTTTCATAATTGAAGACAAGAAAAAGAAAAGTCAAATTAAATTAAAACGTAGAAGAAAAAGAAAAAGAAAAGACAAATTAATTAAAAACGTTGAAGAAAAAGAAAAAGAAAAGACAAATTAAAATTAAAGTAAAAAGAAAAAGAAAAAGAATGATAAATGTAAAAAAGTGAAAATACCCAACACTAGTTATTAGTAAATTTTTTAGCTTACTCTGATTTTATTTCAATGAGGTATTGGATGTGACATGTCTGTCTGTCTGTGCGCAGCTAGGTATAAAATTCAAATGCTTACATTAAAAACAGTAACAAATTATTAAAATAAAACTTATATATGACTTTTGTTAATAATTAATGTTTTTTTAATATATAAAAGCTATTAATTAGTTCAGCTCGTGCTTTAAAACTGATTTAAAATATAAAAAAAAGTAAAAGAAAAAGAAAAAGCAAAAGTATAAATAAAATTTTTACGAAAGAAAAAGTAAAATACAGTTAAAATTAAATAAATTATCAGAACAAAAAGTAAAAGAAAAGAAAAATTGTAATAATAGAAAAATGTAAAAGTAAAATACAATTAAAATTGAAAATAATACACAAGAAAATTTAAAAAAGTGCAAGTAAAACAACACTAGTTTTACTTTTATATTACCTTGACATAGAAATGAGTATTATAATAATTATTATTTTTTGTAGAAATTTTTGTAAGATCTAAAGTTATCTAAAAAGTTTTGATAGTAATTGCAAACATTTATAGGCATTTTGCTTAAAATTAAGTTTATAAGTTTAAAAAATCTTTGATTATTAAAATTCACAACTTTATTATTTCGAAATAATTTAATTTCTATTAAATCATTAAGATAGTTTTGATTTTCAAATTTTTCAAAATTGCAAAATTTTGCTTATAATATTTATTTCTCCTCTTATGTTCGCTTATTTTTTCGAGAAAAAGCCTCCTATCAGAGAGTATTAAATGTTTTTCTTACCGAACAAGAAACAAAACGGCACAACATTGTTTTTTATCTTTTTTTGAACTTTTTCACTTTGGTCTTGAGAAATATTTTTTGTCATTGCTTCACAAGGTAAAACGTGTAGTACAAAACTATTTAGACTCGAAACTTTTAATTTATTATAAAAATTAAGTCACATTAATTAATACTAATTTTTTACAAGTTATAATGAGACATTAAACATGAGACATTAAACTAATTATTTAAATAATGTTTTATTGTTGCCCCATTAGCCGCCAAACATTTTTCAATGCGTTCTGGCATTGATTTGAAATACGACTTTAGTTTTGACGTATCGAGCGATGACCAAACTTTCATCGCTGCAGCTTTAAATGTTTCTAAATTTACCGCTTCTTGTCTTGAAATTTATAATTTCATCATACCCCATACGTTTTCTATGGGATTTAGGTCTGGGGAAATAGGTGGCCACTCAATTAATTTTACCCGATTATCTTCAAAAATTTTTTTTGTTTGTTTTGATGTGTGGCACGAAGCGTTGTCCTGCATTAACCACCAACCATCAGGATAAAGAACATTTATTTCAGAAATCAGATTCTCATTTAACACTTCCTGATATTTTTCTGAATTGATGGTGCCTTTGACAAGTGTTAATTGAGTTGGTCCCCAAACCATAAAGGAAGGTGAAAATTTTTGCACACCTTGTAGGGGTCTTTCGCGGCTCCAAACTTTGCAAATATACTTGAAAAGTTGAAATCTCGATTCGTCCGTGAATACCACATTATCCCAATTAAAATTTTTATATTTTCGGCACCATTCTAACCGTTTTTTTATGTGATTTTCGGTAAGAAACGGGACTTTTTTCGGCTCGAATTGATAAATCCCTGACTCATTTAGTGACCGCGAAACTGTCCATCTTGATGCTAACGGGCTTCCTCTTTTCTTTGCCACATTTGCAATCTGAGTAGTTGACCATTTCGGGTGTTTATTAGCTAACTGCGTGATACGGCGCTTATCGTTAGCACTAAACATTTTTGAGCGACCATCTCCTTTAGCTCGTAGAACTCCAATTCCTTGTTCGAACTATTTTAAATTTCTGTACACTGTTGCCCGAGGAAAGTTTGTCAAGTCTTGAAGTTTTCGAGCAGATCTGACACCAATATAATATAAAATTTTAAGTGCGATTCTATTGTTTACTTCAGTCATGCTCACACAATACAATTATCAAAATAAAAACAAACCCTTTTAACGCTAAAACTAAGCTTAAAACTGGTTTATGTGTGTCCATTCTATGATAAAATTTTGTGAAAGTTTCAAGTTTGAAACTTCTTTAGTTTATCTACAAATAATTATTTACTTTTCGTTAAAAGTGTCTCAATAGTTTTGCACTATACGTAGTTATCGTTTTATTCTTACGTTCTGTCGGAATTTTGAATTGGTTATCGATATTTCGAGTGTTAATGTTTCCTTACAACAGCATAGTTTTATTGAATATTGGTACTTTTACCTTGATTTAACACTTGTAATCAGTTCGATATAGTCAATCTATATTTTGTAGTGCTTATTTAATTTTTTAGCTCACTTCATTTGGATGAAGGAGAGCTTATGGATTTGACACTGTCCGTCTGTCCGTCCGTCCGTCCGTCCGTCCGTCCGTCTGTCCGTGTGTCCGCAGTACTCCTAAGTCCAAGAAGTCTGCCACTTACAAGCTATATTTTAATACTTTCAACTTAGGAGACAACTTTATAGACTTATTAGTTTACAAGTTATAAATTTACTAGGAGTAATAATAAGCTAAAATAACAATTACTAAAATGGTTTTAAGATAATCCTAATATTAATTATAAAAGTGTATGTCAGTAAACCATTTTTATACATTGACTCTTTGGTATGTTTTAAGCATGTGCTAACCTTCAGCCAGTTGGTTAGTGCTTCCCACTTGTCGTTGGCGAGCTCTGGAGGAAGGGCCTGCCAACTTGGACCATGGTGTCTGTGAAAGCAGACCACCGATATACAGTGACTCCTGACAATGTCCTGAGCGAGCTCATACCGCCAGCCACTTGGTTGGTGCGTCCCAATGGTCGGTGGCAAGATATGGATCATGTAGTAATGAATATCTGCC
>JAQIVF010002901.1:0-10156 GCA_034698365.1 Steganacarus magnus | reverse complement strand
ACATTCCATAATGTTTGAATCAAATTATTTCAACTATTCAACAACAAAATTATTATCTAAACATTTGAATGACATCACTGTTGCTGACCGAAGATAAAGAATGTCTTGTTGGCCAGTTCTTTCCGTAACTTCTCGTTCTCCTTCATCAATGTCTCGTTCCATTTTATTAAACCCTCATTATTGTTCATAATATCTTAACTTTTATGTCTTAACCGTCATTAAGTTTTAACTTGAAAAATAATATTTATGAATTTATAATAACATTTAATGATTTTTATAAGCATAATTAAATATAATAATGTAACTTATCTTAATATATTGAACTGTATTAAATTAAAAATCAATTAAAAACTAATATAAATTAATTTATATTAGTATGTAATTGATTTATGTTTTTTTTGTGGGAATAATCTTAATATAATCTATTATCTTAATTACTATGCCAGTATAAACTTATAATTTTTTATTTATAAATTTTTAAATTTAACAAACTCAGAGTATATATGCTGAGAAAAATGTCTCATTATTATGTTTGATTTTTACAGGATATTTAAAACAATTATAAGTTTTATATTGAGAATTACTGAACAGATATGCCACCGAAAACTAAACATGGTTTCGAAATTGTGATTTTTGAATTTAAATTAAATTACTATTAAAATTATATATAAATTTTAAATTTCGATTAAATTCAATTAAGATTATTCAAATTTGCTTTAATTTCGATTATATTTCAATTTCGATTAAAATTTCGATTTCAATTTCAGTCATATTCAATGTTTTAAAAATTTATAGTTATTCAATTCAATAAATTAATTAAATGAATTATATTATTAAGGGAAGCCTTTGTCAATTTATGCTGATTTAAAACCAATTGATTTCTATTTATAAATTTAATTAAATTCTGTTACATTTAAATGAAGCTAATCAAAAGTCAATTGTTAAAGTAATTATGGTTCGTGAAGTTTTTCATTTCCTTAAAAGTTATTTATTCTATAACTTGGTTGAATTATTTGTTTCAGTGCATAAAATTAATTCATTTAAATTGAATTCATATAGAAAAAAATTATATTTAATTAAATAAAAATATTTGATGATATAAATACAATGTAATATTAATTATAATTAATTTATAAAATGTAGTTTCAAAAACATTTTCATTGCAATCTGTTAGTAAAACAATATTTAATTATTAACTGATTTAATGTTAGTTTTTTATTTTTTGTAAATATAAATTAAAAATATATTAGCAATTTTTACATTTTTTAACAAAAATATCTAAAAACAGTATTATTTTAAAAATTGTATTAATATTTAATTTAATATTAATAAATCAATATTAAACTCAAAAATGATATAAACACACGAAAATTTTTTAAGTTGTTAAACTTTTAAATTTATTTTGAAAATTTAATATATGTTAGGCATAACAACTTATTAAACTTTAATATAAATTAATTTGAATTAAAGTCTTTTAATTATTTTTTACGGACTGCGTATTATGTGTTATAAAAATGGACTCTACACAAAATCAAAATATAGATACAAAATACAAAAACCTTTTCCTGCATTTGGCAAAATTCCTGAAAAATTTATCGACTGTGCAATATGTTTAAAAATTTTCAAATCTTATATATTTAAAAATCATATTAAAAACTGCACCTCTCTAGAAAATAACTTTAAATGCACTTTTTGTTAGAAAAAGTATAAAGTTCTTAAATCTTTTAAAGTTTATTCTATAAATTGATCGAAACAATTATGATATAGAAGAAGAAATAATTTTCCAAAATTTAAAATGACATTTAATCTAATTTAAAATTGACTAAACATGCATTTATTTCAACTTTACATCAATGTTTTAACGATAATTTTAATAGTGTGGAACAATTTCTTTCCAATAATTCTGAGGATATTTATGATTTTGTCAATGCAGTTTTACAAAAATTCGAATTAGTCAAATGTCAATTTTGTGTGAAAGTTTTATTTTCTAAAAAAAGAAACAAAGATAAAAACTTATCAAATGTCATATTTTTGTACATCTTATATAGGGGTTTTTGACTATGATTTTCCGACTTATTTTTGCCAATAATAAAAGTGCGCGCTTAAGATATATTATTGAAAATGGAACAAATTTGTCCCACAGAATGTCATTTTCAATATAAAACGAATTTATAATATATTTTTTCTTTACACGCCTAAGAGATTATCTACTTCAGCATATAATACAATAAAAACACTTTCCAGCTAAAAACCATCCAATTATCATTAAAAATAAGCTGAAGAAGTTAAGGACATTAACAAGTTAGGAAGTTAAGCAAAGAACATGAATTACCTGTATTTAAAATTTTGATATTCCTGTAAAATCTTCTGATTTCACACTACTCGACTTTTTAAAATTCGATTACTTTAAACAAAAGCTATTTAAACGAAAACTCGAAACTTAGAAGTAGTTTGGAAAGCCCGTCAGGATGGGTGGAAACAATTTGACAAAAATATCATACAGAAAGTATTTCAAAGTTAGAAAAAACTTTTGCATTTGTTTACTCATATCTCTGGCTCTAATCTAGAATACGCACAACATCTTCATATATAATCAAAAAATTTTCTTAACTAATAAAAGTCGGAAAATCATGGTAAAACACCCCTGTATAAATTTTACATTACACACATCAGTTAACATTTTGTTTGATATTATGTCCGAATTAAGTGATATAATAGAAAACTTTGAACAAAATGGTAGTAACTGGAAAATAGAACAACTAGGAGAATATAATTCTTTACAAGGTGGTTGTTATGTAAAATTGCCAGAAAAACTGTTTAATAAATAAGCAATTATAAACATTAAGTCAAACGATTCAAAATGTTTTTTATGGTGTATAATTGCTCATTTATTTCCACAAATTAAAAGATATAATCGTTCAAATGTTAAATTTTGTGTTGAACATGAAAATAAGTTCAATACAAAAAACATTTCTTATCCAGTTACTATACCAATGATCTCAAAGTTTGAAAATGACAATCAAAACTTCAAAATCCGTATTAACGTTTATAGTTAGAGCAATTTAAAAGATAAATTCGGAGAAAATGTTCCAATCAGAATTTTAAAATTAAATACAAAAAATACTATTAATCTCTTACTTTTAAATTATCATTAAAATTATATTAAAAATTTCAATAGATTAGTTGTTTCTTTTTATCATCATATCATCACTAATGTCGAAATTGTTTATCTGGTTTTAAAACTGCAAAGAAACTTTTAACTCATCATGAAAACTGTAAATATTTTAAACCATCAAAAACACTTTTACCAAATGAAAATTTTAATAAAATTAAATTTGAAAAATATTATCAGATGCTACAATATCCTTAAGCTGTTTATTGTGACTGAAACAATTTTAAAAGAAGTAGATGATATAAAATCAATTAAAGTAACAGCTTTTCAAAAGCTAATACCTTGTGGTTATGCTATTATTTTTGTAGACCTAAATAATGTTATTGATAAATATCAGTATCGTTGTAGCGATTCAGTTTATCACTTTTTAAAAACCTTTAAAGAAAAATCTGATATTTAATTAAATCTTCAAAGAGTAAATAATGATATGCTTCCACTGACTGATGAAGAAAAGTTATTAATTGACACTGCCGAAGTTTTCTATTTATGTAATGAGTCTTTTGAAAGTGTAAAATACAAAAATGGGTTTAAAAATCTAAAAGTAATGGATCATTGTCATATAACTGGCAAATATAGAGGAGCGTGTAATAATAGTTGTAATTTGAATTATACATTGCTTAACAATATCCCAGTATTTTTTCATAATTTGAAAGGATATAATAGCCATTTAATTATTGATGCATTGAACACAGATCATTTTACAAATTGTAATATTATTCCAAAAACAAGTGAAAAATATCTCGCAATTCAATTGGATAAAGTAAAGATATTAGATTCTATCATAAAAACTTTAAAAGAGTCAAATTTTACTTTACCAATAAAATGATCAATATTTTCAAAAATTAATGGATTTAAAGAAAACAATATTGATTTATGATTAAATAAAATGACATATCTTTATGATTATATGAACTCATTTGAAATGTTTAATGAAACTCTAAAGAAGAATTTTAACAAAATTACACTATAAAGATATCACTGATGATGATTATAAACAAATTTGTAAAATTGGGAAACTTTCAAACTAAAAAATTTAGAAGTTACATGACATGTATGTTATTTTGGATACTTGTTAATTAGCAGATATGTTCAAGAGTTTAGTAAAACAATAAAGTCTAGATATGATCTTGAATTAGATTTAATAACTGATGTAGACATGTACCAGTTTTTTGGAAAAGTCAATTCATGGAGGTATAAAAATTTGTTAATATTAATTAGTCTATGCTTACAAAATCAAATTACATAAATTTCACAATGCTCTAAACGATTTTGTGAAGCTAAGAACATCTATATGGAAAAATATGATGAAACAAAACCACCTATTTATTTTAGTTATCTTGATAGTAAGAGAACTTAAAATTATTTACTTTTAATATAAATTATATATTTATTGTACTATTAGATAACAATCTCTATGGATGGGCAATGAATGAATATCTTCCTTAATAAAATTTTAAATGGTTAACTGATCAAGAAATAAAAGAATTAAATGTTGAAAATATTGAGGAGAAAAATGACGTAGGATATTGTTTAGAAGTAGATTTACACTATCCACCATCTTTATATGAATTACATAAAGACTATCCACTAGCACAAGAAAAAATTAAAATAATAAATGAAAAGCTTAGTGATTACCAGTCTAAAACATTAGAGTATTTAAATAATTATAATGTAAAAATAATACAAACAGAAAAACTGTTATTAACATTTTATGATAAATCAAATTAGGTTAAACATTATAGAAATTTAAAACAATATCTGAAATAAGGATTAGTTTTTAAAAAATTTCACTGAGTTTTATCTTTCAGTCTAAAACCATGGTTAAGAGGTTATATTCAATATAATACACAACTCAGAAAACAGGCTGTTTCTATTTTTGAAAAAGGTTTAATAAAATTAGAAAATAATTCTTTGTTTGGAATGTCTATTCAATACAAACGTAAACATATGGATATGATTTTAGCATTAACAAAAGAAAGAGCATTGAAGTTTTTACAAAAACCATTGTTTGAACAATTTCATATATTAAGTGAGAATAAAGTTTTGATTAAAATGCGAAAAAAAAGTTTATTTGGACCGTCCAATTTACATTGGGTATACAGTTTAAGAATTATCAAAATGTTTAATGTATATATTATATTATGATGTCCTTAAATATCATAATTAAGATAATATTAATTTAGTTTATTCCGAAACAGATTTATTTATACTATTGAAATTGAAAAAGATGATTTTTATAAAAACATAGAAACTCATTTTGTTCAATTCATGGATTTATCTGTATACCCAAATGAACACCATATAAAAAACGATAGAAATAAAAAACAACTTGGATATCTTAAAGATGAATTAAATTCAAAAATATTAACTGAGTTTATTGGATTAAAATCAAATCTTTAATCTTTAAAATTTGGAAAGAGTTAAAGTAAAGTAATAGCAAAGGGTTTATCAAAAAATGTAATTAAAAAATTTGTTACACATAAATATTATAAAAATGTTACAAATGCCAAGTCAAATTATAGTTGATAAATTCAATATGACGCCCATTCCGGTAATATTAAACGTAATGCATTACCATTTAAACATCATGATTTGAATTAATTGAAATTTTATCTAAATTGTGAAATGATTCCTTGCAAACCTTTACAACCTGATTATGAAAATAACAACTATGAAAGAGAATATTTCGAATTTTATAATAAGATAGGAGCAACACTCTCACCAAACTGTTTAGATACAACTTACATAGACTATAAATGTCAAGTTTGTTTATACGCTTTTAATTTCAATTCATATTTCGATAATCCAAAAGAAAACGAATATATTATTTAACTAAAAGAAGGATTTCTAAATTTTGAATTGCATTTTGCAATTAATCTAGCAAATTCTTTATAGTTTTTTCGCTAAATTACATAAAAACGGAATTTAAAAACCTAAAATTAGCAAAATCTAAATACATGCAAAACTAAAAAATATTTTAATAAGCGATTGCGAAATAGTAGTGAATCAAAAAAATTTCAAATAGAGAAGTGAAATACAATCGAAATTATAAAACTTCTGAAAAGCGAAGGCGCAATACAAGTAAAATTAAAGATTTAATTAAAAGCGAAATTTAAAAAAATTGAAGTGTAAAAAACTACTAAAATGAATACTATGTTTTTAATTCTATATCTTTCAAAACTTAAACTAGTTTTAATAAATAATAAATCCTATTAATAAAGGTGTTTAAATATAAAATATAATTTAAACTGTAATTTATTTTTAAAACATTTACTAAATTTTACCCATAATTTTTGCAGATAACTTATTGGGGACGAAATGTTAAGAGATAATATTTAAGCCTGTGATTGTCCTTTTGTGATTTTCTTTTACAGTCTCATTACTTCGTTCTTTTTGTATTCTATCTGCATTTCTTTGTTTCATTAGTATAACATTATATTAGTATTTAATTATACCGTAAGATAAATATTAAAAGTTTGCTTTAAAAATTAAAAGTTCGAAAAGTTTACACAATTAAGTATGAATAAGAAATGATAAAAATAATTGTATTATAAAATATTGCAACAATAAAGTTATTTGAACAAAATATATTGTTTTCAAAATAATCAACAAATTTAAAGTTGTTTTAATTAAATAACTTATTTCAAAATAATCAAAATTATGTTCCAAACCGTAATTATGTTACTAAACGGAGCTTTTAAAATTTTTGCTCAAATTCTAAATAAGTGAAGAACTGAACTTATAATTCGTTTAAATAATTAAATATAGAATCTATTAGAATTTTTTTGTTTAAATATTTTAATTTAAAATCAAAATTAAAAATAATATTTTGCTTGTCTGCTATAAATAAAAATTAAGTATTAATAAATTAAAATAGAAACACTAAAATTGAACTTCGCTGACCGCTATCGCTCGCGAGAGTGATATCAATCGAAGCGGGAATGTCCAGAATCGTCGCTTAATCGTAAACGTGTTGAAACCAATAATATGCTCAATGAACCGGTGAATCGGTAGTAACCGGTTAACGCCCACAATAGTGGCTAATAATAGTAATTTCTGGTTCGCACTGCAAACCGTGTAACAAATAAATATAAATTTGATTGTGAGTAAATGAATATAAATAATAAATGAGATTTTGGTTATGAACCAATAAATAAATTGTTGTGTATGAGCGGCCGACAAGTAGGAGACGCATAGTTGAGATAACGCGTTAACGCGTGCTCTCCACAGAGCACTGACCGCTCGTGGTCTGCACCACAAGATACACGTTACGAACCAGCAATGAATGTACAACAATGCGACACAACAATGTATTATATGAAAGTGAGAACTTTATTGAATACAGATATAATACAACTAAACGCTACATTATGAATACTACATAATGACTGCTAATGAAATACTGGTTAATGTATATAACAATACGAATGCTTTAATAGACAAACAGCAAAGCTGTGAAAGCATTAATGACTAATAACAACGCTAATGCTTTTATAGACAAACTATACACATATAGTGAAAGCATTACTGACTAATAAGTTAGTCATAACATGAGTAGGAAAACGAATACTAATAGTGATGTTACTTAGAGTTCACATACACTACATATATTGATAACTAAATCTTGTATCGAATAATTATCAAATCAGTGACCATTGATTAGGTCTTAATATTATTTCGATTAACGAATAAATAAATAACAAATAACACTTTTATCGCATTAATAGTTTTATTTAATTAAAATACAAGTGCGACTATTTATCGCCGCTTCTGCCGACAGAATGATTTTGATAATAGAGTTGTGCGCAGAGTTCAAAGGGTTTTTACATTTTTAGTCATTAGGACTGTTAGTAATAATTATATAAAAATAGTTTTTAAACTTTTGTTGGCTTTATGAGGTGTTTGGCGTGTGAGTCGCTGTTCGCGTGCTTCAAAATTATTAAAAATTTAAAAATTTATTATATGATCTGATTTTAAACTTTGTTTATATAAGTAAAAGACAATTAGATATTTATAGATTAAAATGATTTTATTTAGATGTGTAATTAATGATTTTAATTTTTTCTCGTTTTATCAAAAAATAATTTTTTCAATTATTTAAATTTGTTTATTTATAATGTCCTAAAAAGCATTTCCATTTAAAAAAGTTATGGATTAGTTATATCAAACTGAAAATTTTATCTATTTTAAATTTTAAATTTTTTAATCAAAATATTTATGTATGCTTATTGGACTCAAGAATTTAATCATATATTCAATTTTAAAAAAATATATGTAAATTATTTGTAATTTATTTGATCTAAAAAATTATTATTTCAAGATAAACTGAGTGTAAGAAAGTTTACTTTTGCAAAATCATAAAAATGAATAAAAAAACTAACTTTTTGAAAAATTAAAACTGCATATTTTCGATTAATATCGAATTGTAATTCACTAATTACCTTGATGTTTATTTAAATTGGTAAATCATTTTATTATTTAGTATTAAAATACTTTTTAAATTCAAATTATTTAAAATTTTGAAAAATCTTTTTAGTTAATAAATTTAATCATTCACTATATGTTATTTATGAAGTGATATTAAAAATATACAAGACTTAATTTAAATGTTCTCACTTTTTCTCTTGTTAATCAAAGTTTTTGATTACTAAATCGTAATTCCAATTGACGTTTCGAAGGGTAATGATCACCACATTCTCAAAATTTTTCTGTGAAAATTTTAAAGTTTTGATGAATATTTGTAAACTGTTGATGAATTTTATTTTAATGATGCACTTATAGTTACAAATCTAAAAGTGATAAAACTAAGGCTTTTGAGAGTTATTGTCGCGAAGCGTATAAAATAATTTTCAAAAAGTATTGAATATCTGTGTATAAATTTTTTTAAATCATATTTAAAATTTACAGTTATAACTATACTATAAAAAATATACTTTGTTAATCTATCTATCTATCTATTTGTGGGCGCTTGTCCGTAAGGCTCGGGAGAATAACACACGAAAGAGAGTTCTCCAATTGCCCCGATCTTCAACCGCAGCATTAATGTCGTTCCAATTCCTCAGGGATAACCTCTGACAAGTTTTAAGTGCCTGATCGCACCATCTTGTGATTAATTTTGGGTTAAATTACATTCGTTTTATATTATTTTTCTAAAATTTATTTTCCAAAGAATGGTCTAATAAATTAAATCACTACTCTTTAAAATCATATTAAATATCAGATATGTTTATCAAAGAGAATCATTATGATATTCATAACTCATTAAATACTTTTCTCAACATAAAGTATTATTTATCATTTATATAATTTTTCAAATATAAAATCAAAAATTATGAAATGTATTGAAAACTGTGACTAATTTTTAAACTAAAATAACTATTGCACAAAAATATTGATCTTTTATGTTTGAAATCAATTAATAAACAAAATTTTCTTATTATTTAAGTTTAACCTAGTGTTGTATAAACTGTAAAATTAAAAAAATTAAGTATTATATAAATGTGGATAACTTTTGGGTTAGGACTTCATGTCATATAATTTACAAAAAAAAATAATTTTTTAAATAAAATTTGTTAAAGTTTAAACTGTATTTTTAAGTCAATTTATTTTATAATTCTCTAATTATATACTTTATTTTCTTATATTTGGTTTCGTCAGGGAGATGAGATATATTACTAAATAATTTTATTAATTTTTATTGATTTTAAGCTCACTTCATTTAGATGAAGGAGATCTTATGGATTCGACAATGTACGTCTAAAGTTGTTTAAAACAAGATACCAGTAATGAGCGAAGAAAAGGGTAAGGCTTTCATCAATACAACCTAGAAATTTCAAGCAATGTTGAAATAAAAAGAGCGTATGGTCTGTCCGGGAATATCCTATATGCAAATCCGATAATTTAGCATATACGGTCGAACAATACGGTCGAACAATACGGTCGAACAATACGGTCGAACAATACGGTCGAACAATACGGTCGAAC
>JAQIVF010002900.1:0-10160 GCA_034698365.1 Steganacarus magnus | reverse complement strand
TCTCAATTTTCTCATGTAATATGTGTTGAGTTCACGTTTGTTTCGAATACAATAACTAATTAATGGCAGCGAATGTTCTATCATCAAACCGATTGTTAAGCTTAACGTGGTTTTGTATTGCGTGTATTGTTCAGTTAACCAAACAAAGTGATAAAACGCACAAATTGTGAACATTATCTTAATTAATTTTGTTAAAGTATTTAATTTCAATAATTCTTTAAAACTCTTCATTGTTAAGTTTTTGGCTTTAATGCATTTATCACCGAATATTTCCATTATTAAGTTCTATTTTTCAGATGAAATCTAATTAAATGATATTTATTAATATATAATAAAAAATTTATAGTTTGCATTTATTTTACTTTTATGGATTAATACTCGCATTAGAGACTGTATTAGATTGCATTCACCGCTTATTTGGGCAAAGCAGTCGTCTAAAACTGCTGTTAAACCGAACGAGTGTTGTTTTTACTTTTCAAAGTAAAATCAATAGTTGAGAAATATTTGATAAGAAACAAAAGCAAAAGTAATTAAAATGATAAAATTGGATGCAAAATTGAAATTATAAAATCAACGACACTAAACCGAACTGAAGATAACAGTAAGATATTTGCAATAATAATGAAATCTATAATCACTTTACACAAAACAGATGCAATTACATTCTGTATATAAAAAATTAATTTAAAGAGAAACGCACACCAATTTATTTGAACACACTTTCACTACACTAAAATTCATTTATATATCAACTCCGCACAATGTATGATTCAAATAAATCAAAAATCTATATTATAATAGTGATTTTTTTTAGTTCAAGTAATAATAGATTTTTTTGAAGATATTCGATAACAATTCAAACTCTCGTACCTGTCTGTGACACTAAATTCATAACAAAACAAGACCGCAAAGTTGATCGCAAAGATTTTATTGATTTTATGTTTTCATCAAAATATTTTGTCATAACTGTATTAAAAGGATTGCGCTGTGAACTGACAGTCCGACAAATGTCAAATCTATGAGCATAATATTTTACCTTAACATTCACATAATCGGGAAAAATTGGCACTATTATTAGTAGACGTGAGACGGTTTGTAGACCCGGATGTTCCGGTCTGGCATAACTGTATGGCATAGTGTATAGAATAGGAAGCACGTGATCAGTGGGGGAGGAACCAGTAGGTATCACTCACTTCCGGTTTGTGTGGCTTAGGAAGCAGCGTATAGCCTAAGGGAAAGAGTGAGTTGGGTTGTTGTAGGGGTGTAGTCTATGCAGTGCTATGACCAATAATGTGCAACAGGAAGTCACTTTTAATACTATGCGCACTTAAGGAGGAGTATATGCGTAGTGTAGTTTGAAATTTCTGTAGTAAGTTTCTTTGAGTTTTAAATAAGTCATTTCATGATAAGTCATAGTTGCTTTGTTATTAATATACTGCATATCAGTAGTTTTCAAATAATTTTCATTGTGAAATTTTATAAAAGGAGTTAGATTTGTAATTTCAATTCAATTTAAATTCAAAAGTAAAATATCAAAAATGTCAAACATTTATTCGAGTTCAGAGATAAACAGAACATCCAGCTGTTATTTCAGGTAATTAGTTTTTATAAATATTATTTTAATTAATTTTTAATTAAAAAATTTTAATTTCAGATTCAATCAAAGTAACACCAAAGGTGGTAATTTTCCGTCGAGGATTGAAACGTAAAAGCAAATTATGTAGTAAATATATTTTTATTACTAATTAGTTTTAATTATTAATTTTAAAAAATTTGTTTTAATTAGGCCAAAGTCTCTTGAAAAGATCGAATAGGTCCATACAACATCCAACCAGCATGCTTGCAGGTAATTATTTCTCATTAAATATATTATTAATTTTTTATAATATTATTTCTAAACATTTAAAATACAGTAATATTTTTACAGATGTGAATTCTGCCATTGCTTTACCTATTCATGACGTTGACCTTGAAAAGGCACTCGTTTAAGAACTGTCTAAAGTTCAAACTCCCTTACTGCATTACAGCGAAAACTGTGAGTTTCTAAGTAAGCGTATATAGCCTCAGGCATTATACATGCAAAGTATATTTTGTACATACTAACAGTATATTCACTTTACAACTGAAAAAAAAGTAGAGACTGACCCTCGGGAGGATAACGACATTGAATTGGACCAGACTTCAACTCTTGAAATGAACGACTAAACGTTTTTCAAAGATAGCACTGACAACACACCTGGCCTCCCCGACCCTAGGCTTAATACTGATGGATATGAACTGCAGAAAAACTCTAACAACATTGGGACTGTCGACGATCGCTCTGATACAAACCATTAGTAAGTTTTGAAACGATTAATGCGCCGCATAGTACTTATAGCAACAAGTATAAACGTCACATCATTAAATCAGACTTCAAATTTAACCATAATTTAATGTATTTGAAAGATATTCCGCCGATTAATGATGAGATTGACATTGCGTTTGAGCAAGCTTTAAAATCAATGATAAGAGATGCATCACAGGACTGCAAAATCAGTGAATCAATAGATATCGATAAGCTCATAAAAAATTTACATACCACCAGTTTAAGTCTGAATTTAACAAGAAAACGTTTCTAAACAGAATAACGTTGGCTTATCAATCAAATAAAGAATTTATATTGGATTTAATACTAAATGTAACAGATTATTTATTAGAAAAAGTTCAAGGTTCGGCCCATACTACAGCATTGCCTGAAACATATGAAAATAAAAGGGTTAAAAAAATCAATAATTCAAATAGAAAACACTGACGCCAGTTGTGGTTTAAAGGCTAAATGGGTAGGAAAAGCTGGGCTGATTTGTGTACTGACAATGAACGAACCCCTGAGTGGTTAAGAATCCTATGGAATAAAGGGAAGACATTTCGTGATGGGGCTCGAAATATGGCATTGGCGTTTAACATATCAATGAATACACCACTAACAATAGACGATATTTCTACCACTATTCAACCTGTATGGAATATCAGGAGAGTTATTGTTCAAAGGAGAAGAGAAAGCAGGAAAACATATTTATCTTCTATGGACTCAAAATAAAAATAAGAGGTCTGGACACTTTGATACATTAAAAAAGATTTGGTGCCTCTTCAATAGCGCAAGTGGTGTCAGCATTGCTATAAATTTTTAAGCGCGAAATTTTTGCCATGCTGGTTGCTTCACATGCAGAGCTAAAAAACCCTGTATTGAGGAAGAAATTGCTCAGAATTGTGCTAAATGTGGTCGTATATTTTTAATCCTCGAATGCTACAACAACCATATAGCTATTCAGCTCTGTAAATTTTTTAATGAGGAATTAATTTTTGTAATGAGTGTAGTTAACTACAGAGTTGATAACAAAACTCATCATGAATCCGATGTGTTCAAGTGTCAACAGTGTAGTGATATATACAGTGTACAGCCTAATTTTTGCAAACTTTAAAAAGCTTCATTAGAAAAAATAATCTAAGATGATGATGTTCCAAAAATAATCAATGTTTTTGACATAGAAAGTATGCTCGTTAAAGATGAAAGCAGAGAAAACTACACACCGAACTTAGTGTGTTAAATGACATTATGTGACAACATTTTTTTGATGAACATAAACAACAAAATGCTGAGGCATTTCTATTGTGTATTCTGTGGCGAGTTTTACAAAATGTTTAAAAAAGATGGTTTTGTAAGCTCATTTAGAGATTATTTTACAGATACTCTCGCACAGAGAGCTAAAAATATGGGTGGACATGTGTTATCTATCGCTCATAATTTTTCAGTTCTGGCCTTAACTAGAAAAGGATGTTCAGATTCTTATCAGTGCTGTGATAAGATTTAAAAATTCAATTAACTCAATTAGAGCCTATAACACGCTGCTTTACACTTCCTTCAGTCGGCCTCGAATATTTCAGAGCACATCATTTAGAGGATGAACTGTTACATCTACATATGGTTTCAGAAACAATAGAAAACCGTCTGTACTAGCAAAATGCTGGATAGACTGGAAAGAGAGTAGGTTCATAAAGAAACCCTCATAAAAGATTACAAGATCGGACCCTATTATGTCGATGCGATGCTCCCCGAAAAGTATGTTTATGAAGGTCATACCTACAAAATGCTTGCATTAGAATTCGACGGTTGCTATTTGCATGGTTGTACCACCTGTATAATGGTATAATATCTTACAAAGTCCGTCCAACTAGACGCCTACGAATTCCTTTTTTTGCCGTACAGCTGTAATAATAAACTCATGTTTCCCCTCTGCAAGATCTGTGCTACTGAACTTAACCACCAAGAAGAAGCAGAAGAGCCCCTCTGCGCATTAAGAAAAGTAAATTATCTTAAGAGATGGATGAATGACAAAGACAATATTTCAATGTTTATAAATTCAGTTTATTCATTTTTTGAATAATATTTTAAATACATTTAATCATTATTATATTTATATAAATACAATTGTATTGTTCTAATATTTTTTCATTAATTTAAATGGCCATAAAATTTTCGAATGCATCCATTATTTGAATTATAGTTTTACCACGAGTAAATTATATATGTCCGCTGATGAAAACAATGAGCTTAATGCCATTGATTGCCACTGAGTAAGCGGGAAAGAGTTCATGTTCGTATATAGCGGTACGTAAACCTAGAGAGCGAAACTTCACCAAATCGATTTTCGTCTCTTTACTGGGGACCACCATATCTTCATTGTTTAATGTAGCCACCATATTTACGATTTTGTAGTCGGTCAGCGTTACATCATACCCAAAATTTGTCAGCAAAATACAAAGTTTGAAGGTAGTTGCTTTAGCAATCTTTTCACTCGCAGCTCTGGTGATTGTAACACCACCATTTGCGAATAGTAATATTGTCGCTGTTGGTGCTGTAGTAATTTTTATATCCATAACCCGAAATCTTTATGGGTTATATTTTATGATAATGGTTTGGCTCTTAATAATAAGCGCCAAACTTGCCAAGTCTATCTCAATATGAATTTTACAATTTGCAACTACGTTAACGAGACGGGGAAACATGTTTACTCTTAGACTGAAAGGCTTAAAGAAATATAATTTTGTGAAAGAAAAATTCCTGCTTATATAATCGGGGGTTCTCTTTGCACCTGCTTAGAAGTTGTAGAGAAACCTTGCATCACTTTAAATCCATATATGCATGAATACCAATGTATAAACTTACATTTTAAATGATTAACCAAATTATAAAAATAAATGACAAAATTCAAATCAAAATGAAATATTTATTAAAATGAAAATTAAGGAATACAAATGTACGATTAATTGATGTAAACTTTTACTTTATTTTATTTTTATTAGCTTTTGAGCTTTATTGAGCTTTTATTTTAAAGCTGGATCACTGAATTTACATTGATTTTTGATGAAATCTTTAGTTTCGTGAACAACTCTGAACTCTTTCATTGTTAAGCCAATCCTGATTTCATTCCCATCCTGATCCTTAAAGTCGATAAACCAGATGTTTTTGTACTCTTTGTGGGTGAAAACTTGCCAGCTTCTAGCTTTGCCAAACAATTCCCACGGCGCTTTATCAGCGCGTTTAGTGTTGTTAATCAAGTCTTTTATACGTTAGACGTAGGCCATAAACTCTTCCAGGGTTAGTCTGACACCACAACCAGTAAGGATACCATAGAAATATAGTCTAATGTCTATAGCCAAAGACATTTTGCCAGATTGATTTTTATTGTAATTATTTTAAGCATTTTTGAATACTTTCCATTATTACCAATTAAACCATTCGATTGGAGCTGGAGTTGAGTAAAATTTTGAAAATGGAGTGGAGTTGGAGTGAAGTTTTGAAATTTGAATGGAGATGGAGTGGAGCTGGTTTTTAATAATCTCTTTGATTGGAATGGAAAATAAATTTTAAATTTTCCACAAAATTTTATTTTCTTAAATTGTTTTCTTTAACATTAATTTTAAATAATAACGAGTATAACGACTAAATAGTTTATGTTAAAAGTTGAATGGAGTTGGAGTGGAGCTGGAGTCACTTTTAAATTTTTTAGTGGAGTGGAGTTGGAGTCAATTATAAATATTTTAGTGGAGTTGGAGTGGAGTTGGTTTTATTACTTCGTGGAGCTGTGTGGAGTTGGAGTATATATTTCTTATGATTACTATCTCTACTTCGAAAATCATATAAAAAATATTGCTATGCTAATATCATCCATCATTAAAAGTATACAACTGACTAACAGTATATTTCAATCATTTGGTTTAATATTGGATCACGAATCACTTAATAAACCTGTTATATTACCTCTAATTAAATTTAAAGATTTTGATAAAATATCCATAATTAATACTTTATAAAATTTTTGTTTAATAAATAAAAATATTATTAAATCGAAAATGTATCTCTCCATATACTAGTTTGAAGATTTTTTTAAAAATAATTTTTAATATAAGTTTAATAATATTTTTTAATAAATGTTAAATTAATTTTAAATATTCAATGAAATATTATATAAAAATAATTTTAGAATATTTATCTAGTAGTACTCTATTTCTTTTCTTAGTAAAGAATTTCGTAATGAAGTAATATCGTTCCAAAGCTCTAATAGTAAATTTTTAGATTCACCTAATGAGATCAATTTAACTAAATTGAATCCAATACTTCCTATATAACTAACTGAATCTTTCACTTTTATCCACCATGTATGTTTTGATTTGCCATAGTAAAACTAACATTCACGTTTGTTATTTGTAAATTCTTTTTCTGCAACTTTTGGAGTTTCTTTAGTTGTCATTTTAGCCAAATCAGCGACTAAATTAAACTCTTCAAGTGTGAGTGTTACCAAAGGTATATGCAAACTTTGCAGTATCATTTCAGTTTCATTTGAGTTATTGACAATCAATTGAACATTACAACGATCTTATAGACATAATCACTGGAGTTTTTTCAAATAATTTATGTAAAGGAAACTTTTAATGTCAACTTTTACAGTTGGTTCTTTATGTTTTAGCTGATGTAATTTATTCAATAAGATAAATCGTTTCATTATATAATCTTTAGCTTGGCCAACAAATTCCATCTCCGACCGCAGTAATTCAAAATTCGATTCATGACCTTGTTCGTCTCTCAAGTTTAGATTCAACCACCAATCACTTCTGTATAGCTGCCATTCACGTTTGTTTGAAAATAACTTTTTATCTAATCTTGGTGTATGCTTCGTTATTTTTCTAGCAATATCTGCAAATTTATCAAACTCATCAAATGTTAGAAGAACTCCATCTTTTATTTCATCATCTAATAATGTAACGGCATGCACTGGAATCCAGTTTCCGTTAAGTGGTTCGTCTAGAGTTACGACTCGAAGTTCTTTGCAGTAACTGTCCCCATAAAACTGCGGATTAGTTATTGGTATTTTACAATTTTCTTCCAAAATGTTTTTATCTACACTCTCCATTGCATAAGACATTTTTTTCTTATTAAAATTCTTACAACTTATTCAACACAACTTAATAAGTTTAATATGGTTTAGCTAGTATTTCAGACTCTTTAAACAAATTTTAAAAATGTAATAGAATAGCTGATGAAAATAAATATGTTTAATGGAAAGGATGTAAACAAGTTCAAGGGCAGCGAGTTTTAAAACTAGTTTTAGTAATTCATGCCAATGCAATATATTATAGAAGGACTTGATACATAATCAAAAATTATTTTACGTTCTAGTTTTAAAAGTGAACTTCCTGTTACACCTTATTGGTCATAGCACTGCGTAGACTGCACCCCTACAACAATGCAACTGACTCCTCCCTTTAGGCTATTCTTCCTATCCACACAAACCGGAATTGAGGGATACCTACTGTTTCCTCCCCCACTCGTCACGTGCTTCCTATGCTATACACTATGCCATACAGCAATGCCAGACCGGAACATCCGGGTCTACAAACCGTCTCACGTCTACTATTATTTTCATTCTACTCATAGGTATAGACAATTCTAGTGTGACATTACTTATATTTTCAACTATTATTTTAAATTATTAATGATGTCTGCATTGTATGCGATATAACACATATCACGCAATCATTAAATATTATTGATTCTAATATTCAGTTATCATTCTCATTGTCATTCACTATATTACTAATATTTAAAATATTTTTTAGTATTATTTAACTCGTACTGAACTTATAAAATATACATTTAAACACAAACACACAAAATGATTGTATATATTGCCCAACAACATCAAAACAAAACCTTTTCAAAAATTTAATGATTTTAATAAATTTTAGAGCATTTTAGAAATTATTTCATCACCAAAAAATCTATCGAATATTAAAATGAATTGCCGCACCGTATTATGTTTATTTCAGGGCAAATATATATACCAAGTGTTAATTTTAGGGCAATTATTATATTTTTATCTTTTATGGACTTTGTTCTGAAAAAATAACAGATAACAGATAATAACAAACTTGAGAAATACTCTAATGTCCAAAACTTTCCACTTATAAATATAATTTTATGAGCGCGTAAAAGAAGGGTACGTGTAAGTGTAGTATTCATTCTGTTTACTCCTTCCCAGATTTTTAGCAATTGCTAATTAAATAGGTTTTCAATTTTACGCTGTATTGCTATACAATAACTTTCAAAATTAAAGAAAACAATTTTTTCTGCCATTACTAACCTTAAATGTGTTGCAACAACATATTGTCACTTGAAATCGTGTTCATTTTATTTAATAACGCATCTGTAATCAGTTTTTAATCGAAAACATAATTATTAAACAAAGGTCTTCGACTTTCTTTGCCATATATTAGATGACTCTCTATCTCTATATGCGATGACACGAACTTAATCACAATGACTTGTGTTCTATTTCATAATACACTACAATTTAAACTGCATTTTGAAGAGAATATTGAACGCCTATTGTTAACGCAATGCCATAGAAACAATGAAATATAGTAAATATTTTATTTAAATTGATCGCTGCACGAGTTGTGGGATGTAGTTGTGACGAAATTAATATCACATCCCTTATCTCGTGCACACAAATAATCTGAAATTCGAATTTTTTGAAGCGTATTTTTCATTACAATAGTCATTATAGGATTTAAAAGTAATTAAAAGCTTGCTATTTATATAGGCTATCTCTCGTAATTCTTTTCTATTGGACTAAAATCAAATGGAATCCTTATAACTTAAAACATCCATTTAAAGTGTGTTTATGGTATGAAAAATTATATGGTTGTTTAATCTATTATAAAAATAATAATTATCAAATCTAATAAAAAATGTTTGATTTTAAAACTATCTTTAAATTACTCAAATTTAAATTTAAAATCTTTAAATTCAAAGCTCGAGATCAGTACTGTAAAAATAAGCACAAGCTAAGCTACATTTGAGCTTATACCCATCATTGGTTAACTCCTAGCAATAGAAACCATTGTAATATTCAAATTTAGTATAGGGTTAATGAAATGATCAATAATAATCACTTTCACAAATGAAATGAATGTGACACTCGAGACACACATAGAGTATTCTAATCAATATTTTTTACTTAAAAATTAATTTAACAACAATTTTATAAATTGATCGCTGCATACGTTGAAGGATTATGTGTGCAGTAAAATACGATTATAGTAACCGTCATTTCTTACAGTCAAATGATCAGAAATCTGTTTTTATGGAGTTTATTTTAATAGCTATAGAGGAGAAGTCCAACTAACAGGCGGGCGTGAATTGTTTATTTTGAATTTTAATTAGAGATCTTACGCATATTCTTTCTTCTCTCCATTTCTGCCTTGCATTACTTGCACTCCTCTTTAATTTAAGTTCAATTATATACATGTTAATGGGGTTTTGTAAAAAAATTTCCGATCCATGGGGTGCCCCCGTATCGAGACCCTATATTGTGTGCACCTATTCCGACCTGAGTTCAATTATATAGGAGTTGTGGGGTGAGGCCCTTAGGACTATTGATGAGCATCGGTTAAAAGTTAAGGATTTTTTTTAACTCTTAACCTTAACCGCTGCTAAAATTTTAACTTTAACTCTAACCGGTTAAGAATTACTTTAACTTTAAATCTGACTAAATTAACTCCAGGTTAACCGGTTAACCTATTTTTTAAATTTTCAATAATAAAATTTGAAATTGAAACAT
>JAQIVF010002899.1:0-10160 GCA_034698365.1 Steganacarus magnus | reverse complement strand
TTAAATGTAATTCCTTTTTAAAATTGCAATTACTGTAGCATTAATATTGATAATTATTAAAAATTATTTGAATTCATTATTAATATGTTTTTATTTAGAAATATTCTGATTTTTCTAAAATTAAACTTATGGTCTGTAAATGTGTTGATATTTCTCACTATCTAAGCATATATACAATTAAAAAGCAAAATTGCATTTCCATTTCTGGAATTATAAAGCTTAATGTATTTAATTAAACTTTACTCAATTTAGCGGTCAGTGTTGTTTTTCGATGTTATAAACAACTAGTTATTCGAAATAAATTAATGTCTTCAGTGTGATATTTAAATACATAATTAACTTAATAGCATAAAATTTAAAAATCTAGAATTGACTTTGATTTTTTAAAAAATCCTGTTAAATATTTGCTAACATATATATGAATGCAACACAAACACACAAACTTCTTGAAAAGTATAAACAAAATAGATTTTCCATATCGAGCATGTAAAAAACTAACCGAATTTAAGGATTCACTCTCTCCTTACTCTATATAAAGCAGAATATTTTTTTTGATATGCTTACTTAAAAAATTTATTTATCATATACAAGTTCTTGCCTTTGTTCTTACCCTATAAATAATTTCTCTTACGGCAAATTTTTACCAGGATATTCTGGCCAAACAGTAAGATATAACGGTACTATCTAAGCGGAAAAGTTTTAGCTAAGGGTCTGCAGGATTCGGCAATAATAGTGAAATTTTTATTTCGTTTAGTTTTAAGGGGTTTCGGGGGGTATTGCTTAAAATACGTTTGAATTTTGTGCCAAACATACCTTACACATGCGCTATTTGCCTAACTATATGCGTTGCACAGTTTGCACATTACAAAAATGTAATGTTAGGACATTTACAGTAGTTAAAAACCTATTAAAATGCGGATATTAGCCGCATATGAGCCTCTCCTATTAAATCAAAAGTATTTGGAAAAGGGTCAACAAAATAGATTTTCTCAATAATTGTGTTAAGCGCGTAAATACTAATCGGAATTTAACGCACACTATATTTCCGCAGAATATACTTGAAAAATTATTCTGATATTCACTGCCTCTGTTATTATTATAAAGTGCTGTTTTATTAATACTATAAATTTTAAAATTTATGAAAACTTATATTAAATAATCTGTTTTGAGCAGTAGTAATGAATAGCATTAGTCGGTGTTTTTCATTCATATTTTGACATTGAAATTACATATTTATAGAATTATGGTTAACTATTATATTATATTTATCTATTGTTTACTTCTCTTATTCAGGCGAAAACATGTTTTATTGTTTGAATAATACTTGACATTAATTTCCAACTGTAATCTAATGGATAATACAAGTACAGAACGTGTATTACCGGAGTTTAGTTTTTGTACTAAACAATATTATTCACATAAATTTTTCATCAGAACGAAAAAGATTTTGAATGCAGATTTGTGCTAAAAATTCAAAATAACATTTTTTTGGCATCAAATAGAATAATGGGGAAAATAGTAACGCTTTCAACTATTTTTGAGATAAATTTTATTCGAAACCTCCCCACAAAAAAGAGCTTTGTGTTAAAACCATAGTTACACAGACTACAAACCTCTAGGGGGGGGCCTCTCACAAAAATTCTCAAAATTCGAGGGGGGGTCAAAATCTCCGGATTTAAACAATTTTTTCCGAATTTTGGACAAAATTATAGGGGTCTCAAAAACTCATCGGATTTAAACGACAATTTTTGAAAATCCAGATTTTCTTAGGGGGGTCAACCCTGGGCAAGCCACCCCTCTGTGTAACTATGGTTAAAACATATGTTATATTAATACATATACAGTATTCTTTAGCAGAAAATAAACGTTATTAGCTATAACTTAGTTTCCTAAAATCAGTCAAACAACAGTGCAGAACGAAAATTTTAATAATGCTTGCTTTGCTATTCACTTTATTTGTGATTATCAGCGAAATTCAGGCACAGATTATTGGTATTTAAATTTAGAAAAATCTGTTTTCTCTGTTACACTAATTTATACATCATTATCTGTATTACTATATTAATCAATAATAAGCATTTAATTTTTTTTCTCATTTCTTTAAAAAAATAGAGTGCGGAAACAATGCTGAATGGAGTCAATCGTGTTGTTTCGAGTGTCAGACGTGCGCGCATCCAGACGTGGCGTGCAGATGCGCACCACTATATGGCTGCGCTTGTTTGCCCGGTTATGTACGAAATATAGCCAACAATAACACATGCGTTCCAGTAAATTCGCTGGAATGTCGCGCACAACGCTTCTATTCCTACGCTCAATTACCACCCGCTTGTGGAGCCAACTCGCAGTTTAATTATTGCGGTATTTGCCCGAATGCGACCTGCACTCAGCCATGCATTTGCGGTCGTTGTGATTGTTTGGATGGATATTTGCGCGACAAAAATGGCGATTGCATTCTCAGAAACTCTAAGCTATGTGAAAACGAAAGCCTAACTCGAGTAGCCTTTTCTCCTCCTATTGCATCAATTGTCTAATAATCAAATACCCATATCATGATACATATAGTATGCTATATTATTTTAATAAAATTAAATTAATGCCTTAAATATAGTATTTTAATAAAAAAAATAATTCTGTAGCATTGATATTAATATTTGCTAAAAAAATATTAAAAATCTTTAATTAATAATATGTTTAAATTAAAACCTTTGGAACTTCTTTGAAATTAAACGAAATTTTTTTTGAAAATTAGAAATAAAATTGTTTATTTAATTAAGTTGTTTTTGGCGACCCATAGCTAGAAGTGTATAACTATTACTACAGATATATATGTAACAGTATATCTGGTTTAACCCTTTTCCCCTTTCCTTAACTAACAATTTTAGATTATCATAATTTGAAGTACAAAAATTTGGTAATTATACATGTATTATACTTCATTTTGTCTTAAATTAAATTAAGCACCGCTTAATGTTAAGCATTAATGTTTTGCAATTAAAAATTTATAAAATTAGTGGTCAACCATTGTTTTATATTAAATCTATTATATAATTCTCTAATTATCGAGTAAAAATGAGTTTTATTGTTTATAACCTTCTAATTAAAAAGAAAGAATTCATATAAATTGAAAGCACATCTGCACTGCAAGCTTTGTGAAGCTATAAGTGCATTCAGTTCCACTAAGTAGACCCCATTAATATATTAGTCTTAATGATATAAAAACTTTTTGAATCGAGAGATAAAAAGCATTTCTGTCACAAATCAATGCACTTCAGTAAACTAGTTGTTTGCTGTTATCGCTTTGTCGCCGTATAATTCAATCTAACAAATCTGAAGCTTTTTCAAACAAAGCATGTAAAAGTAAACTGTATTGTATATGCTATTAAAAGTAAATGTAAGACAACTCGAGATAAAATTCTCATATACTGTATATATATGTATACTAAACAGACAAAAATTTTAAATTACGCAAATGTATTAAACACCACGAGTCTTCTTTAGCATATTTAGAGATACGGGCAAAAGTTTAACCGGAGCTCGAATAATAATTTGTAGCATCAGCTGATTTTCAATAGATTATCAATTTTAACGGCTGAAATAATCAGTTCGGCTCACGAGTATTTGAGCTGTGCTTCTAAGCTCTTCTCATAAATCGAGTTTACGTGTCTTTAGTAAACAGTACATAATAATTAGTTTAAATAATTATATTTTATTGAGTGTTTCTCGGTATTTTGAACATTTTTCTTATGATGTGACTTAATTATTACTATAATGGCATAAAATTATTTACATATTTAGTTAAATAAGTAGAAATTAAAATAATTTTTCTGAGGTTTTTTTGTTCTGTTTAAAAATCAAATTCCGTCTCATAAGCTCACGAGATTTATCGCTTATATTAAATGATTTTTGCTTTAGAAAATAATAACAATCGCATACTCAAAAGTATAAGTACGCCATTATCTCACGCTGAATTAAATCTTCGACTCTGACTGATAAAAATAAGCGCACAATGAATGCCACACATAATTGCAGAAAACTATATTTTCGAGTTGAAATAAGATAAAAAGTTTTTTGGGTTGCGATTAAATGCATTTCAAGATAATGCCACAAATTGTCGTCAGATATTGCATCAAACTAGAAATAACGAGATTTAGCCGAACTATTGAATTGAAAAGCTGATTAATAATTTTATGTTGAGCTGCGCTTGGCTTAAATGAGCTGTGATTTTTAACAAGGATTAAAAACCTCAGAAAAATTATATTTAATTCGCTCACTTTTGTTTCAAAAAAAACCAGTTAATAGCAGTTAATTTCACCCTATTAATTAAATTGGCACTCATGCTCGTAAATAACGCGCATGACTTACATAATGAGTTAAGAAAAAATTTCTAATACTATTGTTTAAAACGCTACCAAAAATCTAGATTTACACATTGTTAACTAATTTTAGTATTTAATGCGTGATATAAAATATTTGCTTTAATAGTGTTTCTTAACATTATTTTAATAACGCCCATTTGACGATAACATTAGCTAACAATGTGTTTATTAAATCTATGGTTCAAAGTTGAAATCAATTACTACTGAGACTATATTTTTTTATGATTTAAAGAAAATGTTAAGAAATGTGAGGCCCAAAAAATTTCTATTAGGCTAAGAATTTCGTCATCTGTATTATTAATTAATTAAGACACACACACAAGTGAAAACATAATAAGAGGTAAATTACGTAATTTAAATCTTGAAATTATCACGCGAATGCGGATTTCTTAAATAATTTTTTTTGTAAATCTAATCAGAAATATAGACACAGGTGATTCAAAGCAAATATTACGGTAATAATGATTATTACGCTGGTATTACTTTCAATAACGATTTGATAACAAAAATTAATCCTTAAATGGATATGTAGACGTTGTCGCATCTTTTTTTGCAGTGTTAAGCAATGTTCAACGCTTTTTATCACTGGATTAAAACCAAACGTAACGTAAATTGAACGTAGTTTTAATTTGCTTTCATTGCACTATCGTCTGCCGGCAAAAGTAGGTCATTATCGAAACAGTAATTAATAGATATCAGTAAAGCCTTTATTCCTTATTATATAATAAAAATTGCAATATATATATAAAATTTTTTTAAAAATGTTTTATTAATTATTGTTCGGACCCATAGTTACACAGACTCCAAACCTCAAGGGTGGGGTCACTCTCTAGATTTTCAAAATTTTAGGGGGCTCAAATCTCACCTGATTTAAGCGACAATTTTTTCCTAATTTTTGACAAAAATTATAGGGGTCTCAAAAACTCACCTTATTTGAACGAAAATTTTTGAAAATCTCGAATTTTCGTTAGGGGGGTCAGATTTTTCCGATTTTCTTGAGGGGGTCAACCCTGGGTCACCCCCTCTGTGTAACTATGGTTCAGACCCTGCAACAACGAATTATGCTGTTTCTGGAAAGAGTCGGATTTTATTCAACTCTTTAAAAGGGATACTAAAGTTAGTTTTACAAGCAATCTTACTCTAACTTTCAACAAAGTCTGTTTTTCTAAATGTTTACTAAAAATTTTTTTTATTGTTCATACAAAGATCATTACAGTATTATAAATTTAATTATCACAAAACTAAGCTAGTTTTCAGAATATAATAAGAGTAACAAAAAATAATTTAAAATTCATTATTTAATTAATTATAAATTATCTAATTTCAGTTGATTAGCGCACACTTCACTATAATCGGGCGGCGGTTCGTATTTTGGTGGCGACGATGATAAATCACTTGCACTTATAATTGATATTTGAAAATTGTTCACATTTTGACTATTACTAACATTACTGTTTCGCATATTTTTCTTCAAACATAATTCATACTTAACGGCGATGAATATTATAAAACCATTGAACAATGAAATGCTTGCTATTTCTAACGACATGTGCTTAATAAACACGTAAATCGAGAAAACCGTGTTAATTGCGGATAACAAGCAATAGTATTTTATTAAACAATAGCTTTGTTGATACGCGCTATAGACACCCATCATTGATATTGCTATTGTGAGTGCAGATGAGATTAATAGATTGAGCCTCAGTGTTACCATTGAGCTTTGATTGTCTTTCGCTAATATGGTGGCGATGTGTTCGCTAAACACCGCTATCGACGCGGAAATATTGATCGCAATCACGCATAGAATAATGATCACACACTTCAGAGTCTTTAATCGCTTATGCATTTCATTTCCCTCCATAATAATTATAATGAGTTAATAATTAATTTACTTTGATTTAAGTAAGTTATAATTTTCAATTAATAATAACTATTAGTAACTATTCTGACTTATTAGTGACTTCTTTTGTTGCTTCTAATGTTTAACACAGTTTAATTCACAGTTATAGAAGTTATGCGAAGTTTACTTTAGTTTCGATTAAATTTAAAGAAATAACTTTTGATTTTTTGCACACCACTGCAAAATGATGCGATAACTTTAGTTAATACTATTGACAATATCCTGCTATCACCACAATTTATAGCAATTCCAGTGAAACCTTACACAATACTTTCAGTGAGTCACACACACAACAGACGTATCGATACTCGTAATTAATTGTTGATTAGATTTGCTTTTCAACAGTTTTATAAAACGCAAACGAAAGTTTAGATGTACTTATATGTTTGAGTGTTACAACTATTCAGATCTTTCTTTATTTCTTAAAACACTCCTAAAACAGTCAGGTTTAAAGCAGTCTTAATTGAATTCTTATTTTTTCTATCTTTCTTCTAATGCTCATATTACTTAATATATCATCCACTTTGATCTAAAAAATTTATCTGTAGTATATCCTCAACTGTGAGACAAAGTATTTCGTTTAATTTTGCGGCAATAGTTAATTGATGTAAGTTATACAATGAAGCTCACAATCATTAAAAATTCACTTTTAAAAATATTTGACACATTAAATATTTAGCAATTAACTACTGTACAAAAAAAAGAAGTAGATTTCAAATGAAACAAAATACTAATTGTAACACGAATTACACTTACATAAGAAAAAACAATGATTTATGATTTGCGAGATTAACTGATAAAAGTACAGTAACTGTATTAGAGAGTGTGTTGCAGTGCATTGAATTGCGGAGAAAAGCGTTTAAATTACTTTTGCTACCATAAAGTTTTAATCTCATTTTTAACTCACAAGTAATATTTTAAAATAGCTTTCACTGTGTGGTACTTCTATTATTTCGCTTATAGTTTGATGAATTCACTGCAATCACAGTGCATGTGCACTTTGGACTTATCTAATCCCCCGGAAAAATTAAACGCAAACGCTATGGTGTAACGAAATATGAAACATAAAACAGCGCTGTTAAGTGTTTGGGGCTTTTACCTGTTTAAAATCACTTTTAGTTTTTTTTATTAGGAGTATAACAGCAATTCTGTTTAAATATGCCATAAAACGTGTTTCAAGTTAAATATAAGTTATAATTCAGATCATAAGTAGTTTAAAGGATTAGATATCGAAAGCTCAGGAGCAGCAGCTTAGGCTGAGTTTCAGTTGAGTCCACAAACGCTAATTTTTGAAATTCTAAAAGACATGCCCATTCGGGTCGAATGCAAATAATTTTAGATAAAATTTAAAAACTTTTCAAAAAAATAAATTTTTTTTTCAAAATTTTATTTAAAAACTACTATAATTAACAAACTTTACAGCTAAAGAGCACAATTATTAGTTAAATTTGAGATTAGCATGAAATTATTCACAGCTAAAATTTATAAAAATTATATTTTAAAAAAATAAGACCGAACTAAGGTTTGAAAGCCAAAATCCATAGTCTGAGAAAATTGGCTGTTATTCGCAGTTTTTTTTTAGATATTGTATGCGAAAGTTTACACAAATAGTTATTGTATTCGAAATGATAAAATTAGCCACAAAATTAATTTAACAAATATTTAGATATTTCTAGAGTTTAGCGCGCACTTCACTATAATCGGGCGGCGGTTCGTATTTCGGTGGTGATGATGATGAAACACTTTCACTTATAACTGATATTTGATAACTGTTCACATTCTGATTATTACTACCACCACTACTGTTTCGCGCGTATTTCTTCAAACATAATTCATACTTAATAGCGATGAATAGCATAAAACCATTAAATAATGAAATGCTCGCAATTTCGATCGATATGTGTGTAATAAACACATAGACCGAGAAGAGTGTATTAATTACCGATAATGAACAGTAACACTTTAATATACGATAGCTTTGTTGATACGCGCCATAAATACCCATCAATGATATTACTATTGTGAGTGAAGATAAGATTAATAGATTGAATCTTAATGTGAGCTAATAGTAAAGAAAAACGAAAAATTATAAACATATGAAAATAGTTATAAAAAAAAGAACTTACCCTTGAGTTTTGGTCGTCTTTCGCTAATATTACAGAAATGTGTTCACTGAACACCGCAATCGACGCATAAATATTGATCGCAATTAAACTTAAAATAATTATCACATATTTTAATAATTTGATATTTCGCTTCAATCTTTCAGTTTTACGAAACGGCAAATACAAAACAATCACTTAATATGTAAATACAGCGCTGTGTGCATCACTAGTTTTGTAATGATAAGTCTATGGGAGAGAATAGTGTTGCGCTCACAAGAGACTACTCGACAACACTAAATTTGATGGTAAAATTCTGAAATTTTAGTATGTTGTAGAACGCATATGATTGTAGACAAGCAAATTTTTTCCACAGTTCATTTTGACCACTAGGAGGCGCTCTATGAATTTTTGAAGTTTTGGTCACGTGACCTTAATATCTCGTGAACGGTAAGAGATAAAAATATGATTCTTTTTTTATTATGCCCACTATAGATAAATATTACCGTTAACATAATTAATTCAACATTCTCCCGAAAGGGGGCGCTACATTGGTTGAATTTGTAATTCGACACCTTTGTTACACCGTGAAGGAGGCGTCGAACGAAAAAGTTATATAGTGATAAAATGTTGCTCACACGTTAATTAGTTAAGGAAAATTTCGTTTGGGAGGGACTTATTGGAAAATATTCGTTTATAGTTTGATGAATTCACTGCAACCACAGTGCATTTGCACTTTGGACTTATCTAATGCCGGAAAAAAATTAAACGCAAACGCAATGGTGTAACGAAATATGAAACATAAAACAGCGCTGTTAAGTGTTTGGCTTTTACCTGTTTAAAATCACTTAGTTTTTTTTATTAGAGTATAACAGCAATTCTGTTTAAGTATGCCATAAAACGTGTTTCAAGTTAAATATAAGTTATAATGCAGATCATATGTATTTTAGAGGATTAGGTATCGAAAGCTCAGGAGCAGCAGCTTAGGCTTAATTTCAGTTGAGTCCACAAACGCTAATTATTTGAAATTCTAAAAGACATGCCCATTCGGGTCGAATGCAAATAATTTAGATAAAATTTAAAAACTTTTCAAAAAAAATTTTTTTTTTTTCAAAATTTCATTTAAAATCTACTATAATTAACAAACTTTACAGCTAAAGAGCACCAATTATTAGTTAAAAAATTTAGATTAGCTTGAAATTATTCACAGCTAAAATTTATAAAAATTATATTTAAAAAAATAAGATTTGTAAGCCAAAAACCATAGTCTGAGAAAATTGGCTCTTATTCGCAGTCGTTTTATAGATATTGTATGCGAATGTTTGTACACAAATAGTTATTGTATTCGAAATGATAAATTTAGCCACAAAATTAATTTAACAAATATTTAGATATTTCTAGAGTTAAGCGCGCACTTCACTATAATCGGGCGGCGGTTCGTATTTCGGTGGTGATGATGATGAAACACTTTCACTTATAATTGATATTTGATAACTGTTCACATTCTGGTGATTATTACTACCACCACTACTGTTTCGCGCGTTTTTCTTCAAACATAATTCATACTTAATAGCGATGAATAGTGAAAAACCATTAAATAATGAAATGCTCGCAATTTCGATCGATATGTGTGTAATCTCACACATAGACCGAGAAAAGTGTATTGATTACCGATAATGAACAGTAACACTTTAATGTACGTAAACTTTGTTGATACGCGCCATAAATACCCATCAATGATATTACTATTGTGAGTGAAGATAAGATTAATAGATTGAATCT
>JAQIVF010002898.1:0-10162 GCA_034698365.1 Steganacarus magnus | reverse complement strand
AAATAAAGATCCAAAATGATAGCATTTGCTACTTTTTTATTTCATAAATTAGTAGCATATAATTGCAATTTATGCACGAATTGGAAGATTATTAGCCGTTTTATGCATATTTATAAATGCTATTTTTTGCTATTTTTAACATTAAATGCTATAATGCTATTTTAAGGAAAATAAAATAATTATCGTTAAATTCCGATGAGTTTTCCTATGGGTCCCAAAATTTTGAAAAATTAAAGGATAATTCCCGTAAATTTTTTGATTCTATATAGAAAGCTTGCAATAGATAGCAAATTTATAAGTTTATAATATTCAAAAAAAAATTTTTTCAAAATATTAATTTTTTATTTATTATTTAAAATTATTTTCCAATTTTTACCGCTATTTATAGCGCTATTTTAATATACAATAATTGCTAACATTTTGGATCTCTATAGTTAAATTTTAACATATTTTTAAACTGTATTTTTTAACTGTATTCAGCTTTTATTGTTGCTTGTGATTACCGCGTGGTATTTAGTAATACATCCATCATATATTTTACATAATTATTTGTCGTTTGATTCGAACATCAAGATATCAGTACTGCATGCTAACAACGATGCACTGCCCATACCGTCAATAACGATATGCATTCATTTAGATTACTCGAAACAATTCTTAGTAAGATTTCCAAATAACTACAGCGACATTCGGCGATACATTGACAAAGATTTCTCGTTTAAAAAATACGAAACTGAAAACAAGTGGAAAAATTTAAATGTTTTGAACGATTACAACAAACAGTTCAGTGACTATTATTTTTCGATGCGCTTTTTTGGCGAAAACAATGGTTGTACTTTACTTTACGCATAGTATTGTTGCAAAAACTTTTATTTAACAAAATATCTACAATAAACAGCGCGCTAAAAGCTATAACCTTATCTATCCAAACCAAACTAAACTAAACTAAACTTAATCAAACCAAACCAAACCTAATAAAATATAACCAAACCAAACCAAACATAGCTAAACCTAAAATTAACTAACCAACACAAAACCAAAATTAAAATTTTTGTAGTAAATTTTACTGTACAAATATTTGATTGTATTGTTAAAACGTTTAATAATAAATTTTTTACAACAATACTATGCGTAAAGTAAAGTACATCCATTCATACAGTATTTACGGCGCACATAATAAACAATTGTTTCGAGAAATCTACTCTTTCAGAAAAGTGGTAATCTTTACGTATAAATGCGTGATATATTTGTCGTCACATAACAATAGTTTTGAACCGATATTTTCAAACTCTTATTCGGAAAATAATTTCGCAGAGTTTTCAACTAAAAGTCACGTGCAATTGTTTCTATTAATTCACAGTTCGCGAGCGTTTTTATGATATAAAGTTATCGGAAACTTTACATATCGATTCAATCGCCACTCATGTCATTGGATTCTATGTTAAATTGAAAACATACTTACAATATCCCTATAAATCAGACTGTAATAATTGTTATTCAAAAACTGAAATATTTCCACTCAAAATCACGCGAACAATGTGAGAGAAACTGTATGATTAGAAAGTATGCGCAAACACTTAACTGTCAAATATTTGGACTGAAAGGCAATGTTATTGATTCGGACGATAATATAACTAATCTCGATTATTGTTCGGATGCAACGCTAAGAAATACTGATATTATGAAATTATACATAAATTTTAGTGCGATATGCAGTAAGCAATGCCCTAAAGATTGTAACGAATTCGACTTTTATATTTCAAAACGACATTCATTTCCACTGTAACGTGAATTTTGGTTACAGTTCCACTGAACGTAAAACAGTTCAAACTTTATTTTGACGAACAAATTGCAATGATATCGTACGTTGAAAGCAAGTCAATGACATTCGAGTATTTGTTTGTATATTTCGGAGGTTTATATGGAATGTTTACCGGATTATCTTTATACTCATTTAGAAAGTTTTTCACTCAAATCTATTACTTTCGGTTAATTATTATTTTAAACCGTATACTTATGTTAGCCTTGAAATTTTTCAAAATATCTATAAAGTTTTGTCTTATTCTAATCGCACTTTTAAATCGTATTTGGAAATTTATGACGCATTTTTTATAACAAATTTAGATTCAAACCAAAATAGATTATCGATAAAAATTGTATTACAAGACTTTTCTATTCACCAGCGCTTACATTAACGCCAGTACCTGTTACTACAGCTACACTTATTGACACTTATGCCAACTGTGTTGGTTCGTATCCATTAGGGTTCGGATTTGAATGACAAATGAACACGAATTTTAAATTAAATTTAAATTAAAATTTATAACAGATGTTTAAAAGGAAAACTGTTTAACTACAATAAAGTATAGTGTTATTTGTTAATAGAAAATCAAAATCAATAAAAATTCTTTAAATAGTCAAAAAAATTTTTGCCCACATCTGAAGGTTAAACTTTAACTTACAATTAGTAATTCTTTATATTTCTTTATCTATTCAATCAATGAGTCATTAGATTAATAAATATTTTATTGAAATTATTATATTTATACAAAACGATAAAATATTTAATCAAAAGTTAAAAGTATTTAAAATTAACAAATTTGATATTCAAATTTTAGGCAATACTTTTGTGGAAATCACGCTTTCATTAATACGAGAATAATTTTTAAATTTAATAAATCTATAGGCAAAGCAATCTTCCGGTCGGTTAACAGCAGTTTTAATTAATAGCTCAATGGTTGTGAAAGTAATGTCTAGCTTTAAATTCAATGTCAATGACTTGAATTGCGGACAGTTTTCAATAACAGCGCAAATTCCATCTTCTGATATCTTTGTATTCTTTTACCGTTGACCATATAATTCTAATTTCTTTAATCCGTTCAGTTTTGCCAGTGATCTCATTGCGTTGTCAGTTATTTTTACTGTGACAGCAATCAAATACTTGATTTGAGGTAAATCGAGATAAATATCCTCAAAAAATCGATCAGTTAATTTGAGATTCTTTAAGTCCAAATGAATCAATTGTTCGAATCGACGAAAATGCTTTGATTCCAATAATAATGACATAATATCTGGATTGTGTGGATTTATTGACAAATGTTTCAAATTTCTCACATCATTTAACGCACAGATTATATCTGCAATCAACGAATAATTTTCAATATACGTTGACGTGAAAAGATTTAAATGCAAATTTGGTTTGATTTTGCAGTATTTATTAAACTGTTTAATAAACTCCACAAAACGCGGTGTAATTTTCGTTTGTATTGACTGTTGATTTTATTTCCCGAATTTAGTGATCGTTTCAACAGATATATCGCAATCATTTCTATTAAAATAGATTTCTAATACCCGTGTCCGATAACAGACTCTCATCGCTGGACATAGTGTTGCTCACAATTTTTCGCTGTCTGTGTATCGGTGACGCACTGCTAGTCTTGGTTGTAGTGATCGCTTGTTGTGGAGAGTCTCAGTCTCAGTCTCAGTCTCTGTCACTGTCTCTGTCTCGACCGGCACTCTATTTTTTTGACGTTGAATCCTGAGATAAATGACTGGTTTCATTGCTGCCGTCGAACAGTCGACTCTTATTATTGATATCCATTTCTGGTCGACTAAATTTTCTATTATTCTCTGTATTACTCCGACTCGACGGAGATGTCATCAGTGTTATAATAATGTTGTTATTATCTTTTTCGCTGTATCTCTACAGCTGCTCATTGGTGTTTGAGCTGTTTTGTTCGTCAAATGCATAATTAATGGTTGCTTGCGATTGAGGTGAACGCGATAAATGACTAGTGATTCCTAAACATAGATATTATATAATAGTCATAATTAATTTTTGGTTAATGAGAAACTGTATTATTTATAATAATTTTTTAGTTATTTTATTGTTGCGTGCGTTTTACGATTATAATTAATTGCGAAATTTATAATGAATAAGGTTCGGCTAAATCTAAAGTATATGATATTTTTTATGTTTAAGGCATAGTGTAATGTTGTGTTATCAACGAAAAAAATATTAAAAATGAGTGCAATTATGACTAAATAAATTATTATAAAAATATTGTTTTGGTCATATTTTTTTGTTATTTATTATATTATGCTGAAACTATTTTTGTTAAAAAATTAAACTTTGAGTCTAAAAAACTGAAAGTTTAAAATAAAATTAATCTGAAAATACTGATAACCCCACGAGGAGCGCTTATTTATATCAAAATATTATATATAACTAAACAATAAGATAAGAGTTTTCTTGTCAGACAAAAGTCAAAAAAATAAGTTTGTTAAAATGTAAAAAAAACATTTCACTTTTAAAGTATAATTTTAAAAGAACTTTCAAAAACTTCTTTTTTAATATACTAATGAGAAATATTCTTCGGAACAAGAAATGAGAACGAAATACTTCGAGTATAAAAGAATTAACATAAATATTTTTACATTTTTATGCTTCGTTATACCATCGCTAAAAAATTAGACATAGCTATCAAAAACTATAATATAGAAATACTTGGAGTTACGGTGACATTCCACTAAAGTATAAAATTTCAAAAATTTTTTTTAATGAAAACAATGTTATTGTTATTGAATTAATTTTTTCATTTATATGCGCTTATATATTTGAAAATTTTGAAATGAAATTATTAAACGTAATAAAGTTTCGACGTATAGTAAATGTGGTGTGTTTAGTGATCGAAATCCATCATTTGGTGTTATTCACAATAGAGTATACATCGTATAGCACTGACATACAAATAGCAATAGTAAATTGTATTTTCTTAAGGTTTTTGTCAAAATTATTTATGAGTGTGAAATGTTTGTAAATGATTTTTGTTAATTATTAAAAAAGTATCATCTACATAAAACCTAAATAATTTTGGAGGATGAGTATAGGAAATAATTGCATTTTCAAATAGGTGTTGCATAACAAGTTTAGAAATTATAGGAGACAAATTACTTCCCAATGGAACACCTATGCATTGTTTGTATAATTTATTATTAAAGGAAAAAATACTATTATTTAAACAAAACTGTAATAATTTTATGAAATCATTTAATGGTATACTTGTATTTTGCCTGTATCTAATATTTTTTGAAAGATTTAATTTGATCAACTTAAGTGTGTAATCTAAAGGAATATTAGTAAATAGGTTTATAGCATCAAAAGAAGCTATTACATTATTTTTGCTTAACTTTAAATTTTTTATACAATCTATAAACTCATACGAATTCTTCAAAGAGTATATAACATCTTTAAAAATATTCGTTAAAATTTTACTGCAATATTTGGAAAGTTTTGAAAGTGGGTGATTATTATAAGGGCATATTAATCTCAGGATTATTTGGTTTGTGAATCTTAATTAAAACATAAATTTCAGGAGTAGAAAAATTTCGTGGATATAAATAAAAGTAATCTTGTTTAGTAATTATATTTTTATTATTTAAGTATTTTAAATTATCAATTAAAGAGTTTGCAATTTTATCTATACAGTTTTTATCTAGAACCTGATATGTATCTTCATCTGATAAAACAATTTCTATTTTATTTATATATTCATTTTTGAATATTTGTTAAACTTTTTAATATGATTAAATTTATATTTAGTTTTTGTATTATTTGATTTTCTATTTATAAAATCTTCAATTATCATATATAAATCATTTGACATTAGTTCGTTTAGTTCTAATTGTAAATTTATTAATCTTTTTTTCATAAACAATAATTTTTCTTACATTCTATTACTCGCACTTTCAGAAATTTAATGCTACATTCATTAGCATATTTTTGTGCTAATGGAATATTATCAAAAGGTTTAATTTTTATGCTATTAGGTATGACTCTCTTTTTTAAGCATCTTATATTAAAAGTTAAATGTTGAGAATACTTAGCTATTTTAATGCATAATCTCTCTATGGCATACCTATATGTCTAAACATTTTAATGTAATTCTAATAATAATAATATAAACAGATATTCGATGCTTCATGATAACAGTATTATTAAACAATCTGAACATTGCACATCTCTCACCAGCCTTAGTTTTTTGTGCACTTTCAAAGTTACACTAGTCTGTGCTTCATTAAAATTATTATATCAGTTTTAAAAGTGCAAAATTTAAAAGTTTTACTACAATTTTTTAAAAAGAAGCGGTGATTTTACCATTCGAAACGTCAAATTAAATTACGAAGAAGTAATTAAAACTTTGATTTATCAACTGAAGAAAGTGAGTAAATTTAATATGAATTCAATCAAAGAAAAAAAAATAAGTTTACAAAATATTGGTATATAATTACAGTATCAAAGAAACACTTCTCGAATACACGTACGAAACTAATTGCGTTAATCGAGCTATTTATGGAAAAGATTTGCGAGATTTATGGAAAAGATTTGCGAGATTTATGGAAAAGATTTGTGGTATGGAATGAAATTCATCTTTAATTATAGTATAATTCATAATAAAATGGTACATAAGAGTTGCATAAATTAATTATGACTTACTAGTGATTCAAGCTTTTTCTTCTCATCATTTAATAAATTTAGATATAGAGTACACACACATTCCGAAAATGGATGCATTTAAAAATTTTTTGTGTCAAGTGAGTGGTGTGTTGTCGATGTAGTTTGGAATCGATTGATACAAGTTATGCGTATATTTATGTGAATACCTTCTAATCATTATTAATCGTTCAATTATACGTCAATTAATATTGGAAGAGAAGACACATAAAAAAATTAATTTTATTCTTAAGTATGGTAATGTTTGCACAAACATATCGATTTATTTAAGCATATTATTTCATGCATAACCAGATGTGAAATATTACAGCTAGTTTTCTTTTATTTATATTTTTCTCACAGTATATATCTTGTTATTTGTGCTCAAAAGGATAAAAACAGTAGAAATAGGATTATAATTGAAAAAATGTGTCTTCATTAGAATAAGAAACTATTAAACAAAAAGTTTTTATAAAATACATATTATTTACACAACACTGAGTTAGAACGTTATTAACCCAAAGTCTAGCAACAAAAAAAACAAAAAATACTACGGATCGAACCGATAATATTTATAATTTTTAAAACAAATTAATCCGCGAGTTTTAGTTTAGTGACAATGATAAATCCTAAATCCTTTTTTCTTTACGAATTTGTATCCAGAAGAGGAAGAAAAGCATTTTATTGTGACTGTAAAGTGTGTTTTGTGTGATTTAAAAAATGAGCACATAAGCATGAGTTGCATACGATTGGCACAAAAAACAAACAAATATCACATAAATAATTATACATTTTATGATAATATGTTTATCATTAAATTCCCAAATATCACACTTTCATTTCGCCATATGAAACCATCTCGCCTAAGTGAAATCCTTTATTGACAATTATAGTAGGATTTTGTCACTGAGAATTTATTATTGCTTTATTTACTCTTAGTAAGCGTTAAGTCACACAAACAATGGATAATTCACTAAAGGGTCAAAAAAATTAAGATTGCAATGAAAGATTTTTTTAATTTTTCAGTAAAAGTTAAATTTTCAATGATTCCAAGCGAGCGAACAGCAAATTTTAATCTTTTTCAAAACATATAAAATATATCAAAAGAAAATTAATAATTAATCGATAATATGATTTTAAGTTCATTATTATCATTATTATTATGCAGTTTAATAATATAATGACAGCTTTATTGGCGTTATTTTCTTAAGTGTGGTTCACCTCATAATTCTATTAATCTTATCTTTAGTGATAAATTCGTTTATTATTGCAAGAGTACTATAATATTTAGTATTGTCTTCTGTACGGAATCATTTGCGACATCTACTGCCTCAGAATAATACTTTTGAATTATATTAATGCTAGGCTTATATTTTTCTTTCAATTAATGCTATTTACAGAGTTTACACAAAACGAAAGCGAATGTGAACTGAAAGTGATTTCAATTTAGTCGTAATTTGTGTTTAGCGCAAAACTTTTATATAGCGATTTTTAAAAAAGATAATAGAATTCGTTAAAATCCAAACATTGTCCTTATACTAGTGTTACTTCCGTGAATCTTTTAAGAAATAGGTTTGGTTTATAAGTTAAAAATATGTGAAATTTATTTTTTAGATAATTGCACATAAAATATTTTTAAGTGTTGCGATGATAAATATATATTTTATATTTAATTAGAATGTGTGACAATAATAGAATAACACACACTATACAATATTTTTATATCATATAAATTGCAGTTTTGTGCATTAAAATATGCGTTGCCATACTAATCAGATTTCTTCTACTTTTTAATTGGTCTAAGGTCAATGTTTTTCAGATAAAAAGTTATCTAAGAGAAAATATTTTTATGCTTTATAACTAACAAAAAAACTACAACTGCGGCATTAATATTTGTAATTTTCTATACATTCAATGAAGTTAATTAACTTTTGTTTAGCCATTTTTAAAAAAAAATTATGATAGTTTATAGTTTATAAAATTATATGATTCAGTATTATCTGATGAGAGCGTGAATGTGAGTGTTAAATCTTGGTAACTATATAAAAATGTTAAGTGATTTAATAAATACATCACATTTTTAATGAATTTATCTAATCTTACGAATGAATCAGTCATTAAAAAAATATTTAAATTAAAGTTTTCGTCGGTTTGACAAGTTTGAAAAATTTTAAAAAATAAAACGAACCGCTAAACCGCGGTTTAAAACAGCCAAACCGCCAGCTGATAAATTATTGCTTAAAAGTCTCATAATATTCAAAATTAGTTAGTTTTCATAATATGATAATCTTATAAACTATTTTAGACGAATTAAAAAACATATTAGGATTATAAATAAATAGATATACTTATTTGAAAGTTTTTCAAAAAAATGAATATGAGTTATACATATATATTTACTTATAAATTCTTTAGAATTCAGCGATTTTTGTATGTTTTCTGCAATTGGCGGTTTTGCGGTTTAACCGCGGTTTTGACCTCGAAAATTAATGAAACCGAAACCGTTCATTTGACAAAGTATTTGATTTTAACCGCAGTTAAACAGAACCGACGACAATTTTAATTTTAATATTTAATACGTCATTAAATACTGTATAAGCTAATAAATATTTCGTTTTTTTATTTACGTTAAAATATAAATATTGAATTTTTCTAATTTAGAAAAAATACGGTTGAAAAACTGGTATTTTTTTCAGAAAAATTTAGTTCTATTAGACATTAGATATAGAAATAGAAATTACCATGAAATTTATAATGAAAATAATTTAATATTAAATTTGAAAAATATTTATTAAAAAATTTCATTAATATTTATGTAATAGTTTATCTGATTTTTTCTAATAGTTTATGAAAATATTTATTGAATTAGTAGTAACTGTGTCTAAAGCAAAACGCATGTGCAATGTTAGCAGAAATAATATCTCTACTAATGTTTCATAGAATTCCTTTTTGTCTCTTTTCTCTTGTTTAAGAAATTTTTATAATTCACCAAATCTAACAGTAACGTATTTTATGCTTTTATTGTCCTAAAAAGTTAATTTTCTAATAAAAAACGTAAAAATTCGTACTAATTTTTACTCATGTAAATTGAATTTTGCAGTAAATGTGTTACAGAAAGTACGGGTATATGTCTGTTCTTAGATTAACAATGTTATTGAGATTAATAGATTGAAAAGGCTGTTATGAGAGAGTGACTGTCAAACAACGATTAAAAGTTTAAACACTGATTTTTAATTTCTGTAAAAAATGATTTTTATTTAAAAATAAAATTTAAATTTACAGGAAACACGTTGTTATCGTGAATAGATTACAGAAAAAAATAACTTGCATGAACTAAACTTAAATAATAGCGATTCGACCATTGGGTGTTGAGTGAGCGAGAAATTAAAAAACTCAAATATCGCATAGAATTATTTTATTTATGAATCTTTTTGTATATATGATAATAAATTGACATAAATGTGATATTATTTAATAAAATAAATTTCTATAATAATTAATGAATGCTAAAACTTTTGTAATCTATATTTTTATTAATAAATTATCGAAATACTCGTGAAAATTTAGAAAATACAGATAAATTATTTAAATATATTCGATTTGTTTCATACTTTTTTTGTATAAAAAATTCAATAAAATTTTCTTCGATTGAACTGATTTTCGATGAAC
>JAQIVF010002897.1:0-10162 GCA_034698365.1 Steganacarus magnus | reverse complement strand
CTGCGGGCGTAATACGGACCATCCGAACGGGCCTAAGAGTGGCCATAAACCAGTGGAGGTCAGCCCCCCGTATTACAGCTTTGTCGGGCTCGGGCTTTAACCTAAAAAGTTTTTGTCGGGCAGGGCTTTTGCTTTTAAAAAAGAGAAAGCCCGAAAATCTTAAAGATTCAATATTTTCCACAATTTATATTTTATATCCAAAAAATATTTCTACTTTTGGCATAAATTTAAATTAATCATTAGAGACTCAAAAAAATAGCAAGAATTACATAACGAATTAGCGCTATAAATAGCTTCAAAAAATTACCAAAATAGCACTAAAAATAGCATTTATTTTTTACAATATTTGTCTCGAAGAACGTTAGAGCCTATTTATAAATGCATATAAATTTAATGAAAGATTGGCGTGCTTGAAATAAAATTTTGAAATTTTCCCAAATTTGTTGTCAGTTGGAAAACTCATTAGAATTCAACGACAATTTTTTAACATTGAGATAAAATAGCTAATAAATAGCATTAATAGCATTTATCATTGAAATAGCAAAAATAGCATTTATAAATACAGCTACAACACCTTAATTTTATATAAATCAAGCTTAAATTAGTATTTAAAAGCTATTATCACGTGAATTAAAAAAAATAGCAAATGCTATTATTTTGAGTCTTTATTAATCATAAAACTTACTACAATAAACTAATCAAAATTTGCTATTAATGATTACTCATTCATATTTTATTGAAATTCAAGCTTTTATAAGTGATAAATTTTTTCAGTTTTGAAATCGGGCCTTGAGTTTTTAAAATTGTCGGGCTTTTTATCAGGCTCGTGCTTAATGGTGTCGGGCCTAGAACAGGCTCGGGTCTTAAATATTTTAAGATGTCGGACTCTAGTGTACACTTTATATTATGCTAACAATACTATTTAAATTACTTTAGAAAGTTCGCTCTTTTAGGAATCTTCTTAATGTCTAATTTATTCTTAGTTACACCGAGTCTAAACTTATAGAGGGGTCTCTTATAAAAATTATCAAAATTCTTGGGGGGTAAAATCTCATCGGATTTAAGGGACAATTTTTTCCGAATTTTGGATAAATTTAGAGGGGTCTCAAAAACTAATCGGATTTAAACGACAATTTTTCAAAATTTCGATTTTCTAGGGGGGGTCAACCCTAGGCATGCACACCCTCTGTGTATCTATGAATTTATTATAAATGTTTAACTTAAATGCAATTATTTACAATATAACTGACATACCATTATATTTCCCGCTAACAGTGTCCGCAGCTTTTTTTATTGTTTCCGTATAGGAAGCGTTTCCAGTTATATCATACGCCGTACCGAACGAAACTGCATAGTTTTCCAAATATGTGAATGTTGTTAAATTTGCGAGCGGATCTGTAAATTCAGTGGCGACTTGTCTCCAGTAAGGATCACCCGTATATCGGTATAGATTCCAAAATGTTCCGGGAAGATAGCCAGCTTTCCTATTATTTGGTCCCACTGTATCCCACAGCGAGTTTAATGGCGATGTTTCAGCTGTATATCGCCCTACTGTAAAATTTGATAGCAATTTTCTGTACTGGTTAACCGCATAGCTAACTACCGCTTCACGTTCAACAGTTCCACTGGAACCAACGGTGATGTTTATTATTGAAAAAGCGATGAATATTATAGTGAAATACTTTATTTCCATTTTTAACATTTTTTATTTGGGTGCTAAACAAGTTTCATTGCTTAAATAGGTTTTATTTTTTCGCGTATCTTAAATCATAATATTTTTTTATTTGTTCAAAAGTCGAGCATAAAATTTTATTACGCGTGAAGTTATTTTTCTTGAAAACATTATGTTTTCCAAAAATAAACTACAATCTTGTACACTTTGATCACTACAAGTCTACTGTATTACCACACAAAATTAGTGCAGAAAAACGTGTTTGGGAAGTGATTTACTGACGTCGATATATATATCTAACGTTATGTTAAACTTCACGTCTGAGAAATGTCACGCAATTGTAACGCATAAAACTTTTCAGCGTTTACTACTAAAACTAAATTGTGCGCAGCATTTACAGCTCTAAATCATCACACCAATTGTGATACAGTAAACTGTAAGCGCGATAACTATTGCATGTCATGTTAAAATAATTGATACGAATTGGTGCGTTATTAGTTCTTGTTATTCGCTAATATATAGTAAAATGTATTTTCTTTTTAACGTATATCGTAAATTTTATTTATTTTATACAAAAAATTCTTATGATTTTTATTATTACAAGTGAAACTAAATATGAATTGAAACATACAGTCGTTTAAGTTATTACTCGAACGTTTTAAGAAACTACTCGAACAATATGGCGAGAAATGGTTACTTTTAAGAAACTTCTCGTACTTTTTGGGAAACTACTCGAACATATAAGCATAATGAATGCCTCCATGTGTGCGAGTAGTTTCCGAAAAAGTACGAGAAGTTTCTTAAAAGTAACCAGTTCTCACCATATTGTTCGAGTAGTTTCTTAAAACGTTCGTGTAATAACTTAAACGACTGTATCATAATATTTGCCTAACAATGTGCCTAAAATTAATTAAATCACAAATTCAATTTACTTTAACTCGCGTTCTTTAGCTTAAAAGTATGTCTACAGTACAGTAAAGATGGAAATTTAGTCTCATCCAAAGACTTTATCGTAGGCTCTAGGCTGACAGGCTTGAGTTCTTTATAGGTTGTGGGCTTAGGCTTCATAAAAAACTATAGGCTAAGGTATAGGCTCAGCCTAAGACATATAACCTTAGGCTTCGGCTCTTAGGCTATAGTTTCAGCCCAAGAGAATAAAACCTTGAAAACTGTGCAAACAAATTAAACTTATAATATGAGTTGTATACAGAGAAAGCATTGAAAACAAAAATTCAATAAAAATTTATTAAACTAACTGTCTAAACTACAAATAAAATTAAAATTCTTAAAAAGTTAGTCCGCCTAACCTAATGTATAAGCTGTAGGCTTAGGCTCCTAAAATATAAAGAGTCTTAGGCTTTAGGCTTAAGCCTTAACCTATGAAAAAATGTAGGATTAGGCCCAGCTTACAACCTTAGCCTAAGGTTAGGCGGACTAAATTTTCCATCTCTACAGTACAGCAACATTAGTATTGTTGAGTAAATAATCTAATAAAATCAAATAAAATTACGCAAAAAAATTTATTGAAAATTCTAACAAAATTAGTAAATAAAATATGGTAAGCATAGTAATGCAGAATTTTTAAAAACAAAAACCATATAACATATTGTTAAATAACATGATTTATTTATTGTTTACAGTAATTATTCTTTTTATTTTAATGACTACACTGCAGATAATAGATAAAATCGACAGCAGTTATCATAATAAATAGCAGTGAGAGGCTTATATACGGGCGAACGCTTGTGCTCGCGGCGTATTGGATAGCTTTAGAAAAATAATAGTCAGCGATACTAAATGAGTAGTCTTGATGTATCGGAATGTTATGCGTGGCATTCGCTAGAAATGCTGGAAGTCTGTATACGGGTTTGCCATCCGCTCTATATTCAGCGCTCCATAAAGACTGAAGTATTGAAGTTGATGTTGAAAGTAAGCGATCCCTTAGTGTCGAGTTAGCGGTATATCGGGCTAATTCTGGAAAATATGCGGCAGCTATACTCGCAGAGGTAGTATCGCGAACCCAATAACCTGTTAAATTTGCGGTATAAAACTCATTATAAGTGATATAATCGTTGGGTAAATTTTCTATATAAACAGCCGCTAAATTTTCCGCTGCTGTCAAAAATCGTTGAGTTGCTGTTACGCGATACACGTCAACCAAACCAACAATGAACCACATGTGTCCCCTCGACCACCAGCCCCACGACCGGAACGGAGAACTATCCGCATATACCTCTGTAACCTCACCGGTGGTCATATTGAAGAGCGCGGTCGAGAATGTTGTGTAATTATTGGTTCGCACAAATAGCCTCAGCGCGCTGTCTAAAACAGTTTCGGCGATAATGTTGTAAGTGTTATTTCCAGTTAGATTCCCGGCGCGGACGAGACAATCGAGTTCTCCCAACGAAAACGTGTCGCTCATTCCTATGCCGCTCTCAGTGCGTCCAAAGCCTATGAGAAGGCCTAAACTCGCTAAACAATACAAAATAATTATGAATTAATAATTATATGCTTTTACACGTTGCAAGTTAAATAAAATTACGAGTGACGACTACTTGCCATTATATTTATTGCTAACTATAGTGTCCGCAGCTCTGATTAATATGTTCGCATAGGAAGCGTTTCGAGTTAGATCGTACGCCGTGGCGAACGCAACCACATAGCTTTCGGTGGCTGATGTTAGACTCACGAGCGGATCGATAAAATTAGTAGCCATTTGTCTCCAGTGTGAATCACCGGTATATCTATACAGATTCCATAACGTTGCCGGCAAATATCCGGCCAACCAATCACTTGGTCCAACAGTGTCCCAATACAAGTTCAAAGGCGATGTTTCCGATATATATCGTCCTACGGTTAAATTCGACAGCAATCTTCTGTACTGGTTAGTGGCGTATGAAACTAACGCTCCGCGTTCAACAGTTTGCGCGTCCACTAAAGTGAAGTCTAGTAACGTTACTGTGAGAGCGATGCTTATTACGATCAAATACTTGAAAATCATTTTAAACAAATTGATATTTAGTGTGTGTGCGCCCCAATACTAGTTTATCGCTTATAAAGGAGTTATGATTTCCAGATAACTAAAGTCATAAATTTTTTATTTGAAAATATTTTTAATAATTTTTTTTATTATAGTTATCAATTTCTTTCTTTTTTTAGAAAAACATCGCGACCTTCTAGACAATGTGACACAGATTATTAAATATAAAAGTCTTATCATTCATTCTATATTAACTGAAACATTGATAATATTCGCTCACTTTCTTATGCAATTTAATCGTTATTAAATTGTATTAAAATTTGTTATCGCATCGTATTAATATTTTTACTGCATTATTACTTATATTTAATTTTAACTAATCTCACGTCACGTCTAATCAGACCATTGCAGTTACAACTTGCGTGTCAGAAATTATTAAGATATAGGGTGTAACTAACAGACAGTCGAACTGAGTGTCCAAATCCATAAGCTCGCCTCATTCTCTATGGTGTGAGCTAAAAATGTTTAAAATAGTGCTTTATATTGAATCATTATTGTATTCGAATAATGAAATCTCTTCCGACAAAGTGAGCCCTTAATTATCGAATGTTAGCGCTCTTTTTTTCACATTTAAACATAAATTTTATTGAGTTTGGGTAAAAACCTCACAAGAGAAATTAGGGCAGAGGTTCCCAAACTATGAGGCGCGACCCAAAAAAGTGTCGTTTTGAAAAAAATTTTAGCGTCATGAGTTTGGCCAGAAAATACATTAATGTTGGGTCGCGATTAAAATTTAAAAAAAATATTCTTGCCATTAGATTGATTCTAAGAGTATTTTTAGCTCACTTTGATTTTATATCAATGAGCTATTAGATTTGGGATGTCTGTCTGTCTGTCTTTGCGGAATTGATAGGAGTCATTTTAAGGCAAAAATTGACAGTCAATTTTGACAGCTTAGAAAAATTTTGTAACATTAATTTTCATTCCAAAAAATTTTTGTTTGAATTTTATTGTTGGCTGAGAAAATTTATTTAAATTAGTTTTCTTTAAAATTATTTTTTAAAAAATGTTTTCTTAACAATTGCATTCTGTAGTCTTTCAAAATTAATAGAATAGCAAATAAATTGATCAAAGTGAGCCCACTTATAATGTTTATTCTAGTTTTTACTTAAAATTTATATGAAGAAATTTTAAAATATTCTTTTTAAAAGCTAGTGTCGCGAAATATTTTTTGTAAAGAATTTGGGTCGCACTCTATAAAGGTTTGAAAACCGCTGAACTAGTGTAATGATTTTTTTATTTTATTTGTTATTTTTCATAATAACTTATATAGAGTATGGAATGTGTCGCATAATATTTTATTGTGCAATTGGTTGGGAATTATTGTGCAATTCATTGTCGCGACAAATGTGTTTTAAGATATAATTTATATTACAGTAATAAAGCACATACCATCGCAATGATAATACTAGTATCTTTGAGAAATGTTTTTTTTAATAAAATAAAATTAATATAAAATTAATATAAAATTAATACAAAATTAAAACAAAATTTTATAAATTTATCTAAATGTGTGAATTAGACTGCGAAAGGGGCCCCCGATTTGTCGGGCCCCCGCGGTCCCCCGACAAATATTGTCGGGGCGGGCCGGGCTCGGGCCTAAAAACGAAAATGTCGGGCCGGGCCAGGCTCGGGCTTCGAATTTTTAAAAAGGCAAATTTACTATAAAATATTTTTTTATTTAAATCATTTTTAAGTTAAATAATTTAATTAATAACAAATTAGAGATAAAAAAACGCGATATCTTTCCATATTTAATGTAAATTTATAAAGTTATTCCTCTAAAGTGAAATAAGATCGTCGGGTTTCTGCGGGCCCCCGACAGATTTATTGGATCGGGCCGGGCCGAGCTTAAGAAATCGAAAAATAATCGGGCTCGGGCCGGGCCGGGCTTCAACCTTTCGGGCCTAAGTCGGGCTCGGGCCGAAAAATTTCATAAATTTCGCAGTCTAATATGAATCATGTCATCCCTATACACACTGGCAACCAAATTACCCGAAGACGTTCGAAAGTGTGAGCCCATATCGATAAAAGTAACGCCTGCTGTAGTGTTTGCGAAATTTGTTGAAAGTTGAAAGTTAATCGATTGTACTTTTGTGTCGTCTTCCGCACCATTTCGCGGCAGTACACCAATTAAAATCAATTTAGCGAAAGGCATTTTGGTTTTAAGCGCAGATACAACCGATTTAATAATCGAAACGATTTCACTGACAGAATCTTCAAATAGAATTTTATTTGTGCCTAAAAATTTCAATTTTAATTAAACAATAAAATTCTTTGTGGTATATTAGTTCATTCCAATCATGACGACCACTACTTTAGGACTGAGACCATCGAACTCGTTGTGACTTATTCTATACAAAACATTACTGGTTGTGTCACCTGAGATGCCATAATTAAAACCTCCGCGTGTCTTATAGTACTGATTCCACACTTCCAGTCCCCAGTCTGGACTCCATGTCCAGCCTTCGGTGATCGCGTCGCCAACAAAAACTGCTTTAACACTGGCATTATTAGACTTTGTTTGCTGCTCATGTTTGGTCATCCAATCGGTTCCACTTCCGGCCGCCTCTGTCGTTGATTGGCCAGCAGTAAAGCTCACAATACTTAAAAGTATGCAACACAATGTGAACACCATTTTCAATTAAAAGTATATACTTTTCTCGAGAAATATTTTATTTTCACAATTTTGCAATATTGCAGAAGAGTTAAAATTAATTTAACTTTTAAAGGCAGACGTTAATAGGCTTACCTGATAACTAGAGTCGATAATTATCTGGCCTTCATATAAATCCTGGTTTTCTTTTATTTTATTTTTTGATAAACATTTTTTAAACACATTAAGTGTGTCAAAGAATTTAATTTTTTGGCTGTAGTTTTTTTTTATATATTTTTTCTTATATTTTCCCCGCAAATAAGAATTATTTTGGACTTCTAGAAGAATTTAAATCTACCTATTTTCGGTAAAGTATTTTATGGCCACGAGATCGAACTCTTTTCTTCAATTTTACTCCGAAATGTTGGTCTGCATTATTACTGATTGAATTCTCACAATTCTATATACTTCCAGCCAAAAAAACAAACAATACTCAGCTATGATACAAAAAAATATTTATTTTTCTGACTCGATTATGTTAATCGGGAGATAAAAATAGCAAATATTAAAAATAGCTTTATATTCATAAAAATAGAAAATGTAAATATATATATATTATTTGAGAGAATAGTACCTCACTTTAATAGGCAGACCTTCGCATGCAAGCGTTAGTTAATATGTCGTACGCGATAAGTATTGTCGATAAGCAGAGCCTAACATTTTAGGTAAATAAATATCTTTTATTTAATACATTAATCACCAATTTTCGATTGATAATCAATTTTTATAGTAAATGGACGCGAATAAAACAAACTTATATTTACATATTCATACATATTTAATACGTTCGTACATATTTTTATGTACGTAAATATTTCAATCAATTACAAAAATTGTCGTTTAAATCCGATGAGTTTTCGAGACCCCTTAAGTTTTGGCAAAAATTTGATAAAATTGTAGATTAAATTTGCTGAGTTTGACCTTCTGATTCTGCATCAAAACATTTTTGTCTATATAAAATGGCTAATTTTACTAAATATTTGATTATAAATTGCAGTTCTAGGACTTAAAAATACATATTTTGATTAAATATTTTACACTTTTTGCGTACATAAATATGTACATATTTTTAAGTTTTTCGTGCATAAAATGTTAGGCTCTGATTATGACAATTAGTAAAATTTTAGTAAACTATATTACTTCACACACACTTAACTTTATAAAAGCACGAGAATTAAACGGTACGCGTTCTTATGAAAATTTTTCATAAAATAAACCACAAAAACCCAGTAACTAAACATATTGGTTTTTAATTAAACTTTTTCAAAAAAAAGCTTCTAAGTTAGCAAACTTTGCTCCTATAAGTTAGCAAAGAGTGTGAGTCATAGTGTCTCTCCTCACGCATCTATAGAATTTATTAGGAATAAAATTTTTAATCCATAATAAGTTTAAATGTGTTCACACCAGTATTCTTGGCCCACATTTTTGGACAGTGTGAACATTATTTAATAGGTAATAGCGTGAAATTACAACATAATAAAAAAGAGTATATCGAAACAGTTATTCTAATACGACAAAAAAATCATTTTTGCGAAAACCATTGAAAAATAAATAAAAGCCAATCTAAATAAATAATTAAATTTAATTAAAATTAATAAAAATCAAAACTTTATTAAACATTAGGTTTAAAAAGAAGTGAATTTTATTTTACGCCGTAATTGCTTTTAGCAGTTGTTGTTGCCATCGAAACGTATTTAGAAAAACAAAACACAAATCACAGACAGTAATCACCATAAGTAAGCGCTGTTGAGAAAACACTTTCACTCATAGCGCAAAACGTCCATAAAATTGTTGGGCAAATTGTACGCATAAAGCTGTTTACGAAATTATTTACTTTTGTTTCACTAATGTTTGATGTTTGCAATATTTCACTTATAAAACAAAACTGAAACAACAGTTGATGTACTATAGAGGCGTATATAATACTATATCTAAACGCTAATCGATTCGCAAGTTTTTTATTGTGAAATTATTATAACAAAGAAATTGCAAAACACAGCGATATTATTGAATCTCAGAATCTATTAAGACATTTACTAAAGTACAGTCGCATTTATTTATACGTTTTTCAAAGAGATGACACTTAATAGTGTACACGTGTTGCGGCGATTGATTGCGTTGGTGGCCATCGCCGGCATATTCGCCTCTTGTGTTGTTGGCGGTGACACTACTGGTGTGTCTGATGATGAGGTCTATGATGCCACTGATGCCGCGTGTAAGTCATTAGAGTATTAAAATTATATTACTATAAATGCATTTTTCAATTTAATTGTGATTGTATTGTATTGTGTGTTTGTTAATCGTTTATTTGTATTTCTCAGAATTTGTTTTATTGACTAAAAACAATGTGTTTTGTTTTCGCGTTTAGTCTATTTGTATATGTTATTAAGACGATGGTTATTAAAAACTCTTGATTTAATTCTTTTCACTAACTTAGGTATGAACTAATGCTAAAAAATGGACTCTCGTTTCACTAAATTAAATTAACGAGACATTGCTATTATTAGTATTTTCTATTTATAGCATAAAATGTTTTTCATTGCTATTGATATCTAATCTGATGTTGCGGTGAATCATTATTTACTCTTTTTTTGTTTTACATATTTATTTGTCTATGATTTACTACTTCTAGCTGTTTGATATTTAACGGTTAAGTGTTTCACTGTTGTCAAACAAAAGATTAACTGAGAGCTTAACTAGTATTATCTGATTGCCATTAGAGTTCTCTGAAATAGAAATACTCGCCACCATATATGCATTATTTAAATATGACTACACATTTAAATACGTTTTA
>JAQIVF010002896.1:0-10163 GCA_034698365.1 Steganacarus magnus | reverse complement strand
GTCATCAGTTATAATCTATCACTTAATCTAAATACTAATTACTCATTATTCTATTACTCAATATTGTTATTCAATCGATTATATTACACTATTACTGTTATTTTACTTATTACTAATCAATCCCTAGTTAAGCGATTACTTTCATATAATATTAAACAAAACATGCATAACATACACAGCAGTCACACTATTATGTTACCAATCATTCAGTTAATCATCAACTATTAATTATAATCTCTTATTGTACCTTATAATATCTTAAAGTGTCTTAATAAAGTTTTTATTAGTTATTAAATCAGTGTCTATATTAAACTTTACTCGCTTATGGTTTAATATTAGTATAGAAACCAGACAGAAGGATCCAACCTATTGAGTCGCTTCAATATAATACATAATATTATAATGCTAACAAAATTATTTTGAAACCTAAAATTGAATCAAAGTGTGTTTTGTTAGAGCAGTGACAACATGCAAAACGCAATGAGTAATTTTATTAGTAAAATAGTCGAAAATAATTTACGATCAGCACTACTGGATGTGCATAAAACTGAAGCTACAACTTTTACCACAAGAAGAAGACCAGTTATTGGCCTAACAGTTCCATTTAACGATGTAATACTCGAAACTAACCCGGAATACACACATTACTATAGAGTATTTTTTTTGGAATATAACGATAGTCAACCAAGTCGATCAACAACGACCTTTGAACCTGCATTTGATGCAGATGATAAACCCAACTTTGAAAATGCAGTTGATACAGATCAGCTCAACTCCGATACAAATACAATCGTTTACGATTATTCAACAGAAAACTATTGATCCGGAATATAATCCCCCACAGGGATATTATTATGATCCATGATTAGTCCCTGGAATATTATATAAATAAGTGTGTTTATTATTATTTGTTTAAATATGTAATTTTTTATAAATAATTGAAATAATATAATTATATTTTTTAAAATTTTATATTATGTGTATTTGTTATTTTTTGTACTTTTTAATTGTTTCTAGTAAAATTAAAAATATTTTTTATATATTTTTATTTTGTTTTTTGAAAAATAAAAAACAATTTTTTTGTAAATTTTTGTTATATTATTTAAAACTTAAAAATTGGTTCATCAAAGCCACAAACTCTGCAGTTAATTATTATATTATCCAAAAATTATTCATCCAAAACAGAGTATGGTTAAGCAGTTGGATATTTTTTTCACAATTATAACTATGAAAATTTAAACAATATCAATTTTACTGTTCAATATTTTTATTGATAGTGGAATCTTCACTTTTTGTCTACATATGCATAAATAATAATCACCAAGATTTATCAGTGTGTTGATTATAGAAAACACATCAGCTTTCTATGAACCATTGCCATATTTTGAAAGCAATATATTAGTCCAAAATATACTCAACACTAATACCTAACCATCAGACTGGAGACCCAAGGATACCTTAATGCCAATTTTAACGTTAATTTTAATTTTAACAGAGTTGTTGTCGTTTTAAACATTTCCATCTACATCACTGTTGAGCTTTTATTTGTCGATCAATGAATCTTTCAACTCCAGTCTTTGTTTTCGGCATAGTTTTGTAATTAATAAATAATTGCATAAAAACTTTCAACTCGTCAATAATAGTTAAATGGATTAAAAACCTTTAATTTAACATTATTTTATAAGTTATCAAAGTAGATTATTAATACTTAAATCTCTTCCGCATTCACTGACAATATATATATATATGACCAAAATTCAAGTTCGATTCTCTAAATATAAACAATAGTTGTTCTATTAAAAGAAATGCAACTTTTAATAAGATAAAAAAATCATTTTTCAAAATATTATTGACCTACTTTTTAAAACTTCTGAATTAAAAATTTCATTAAGATTTTTTTATTTCAAAAGCATTGTTAACATTAAAATATTAGTTTTTTAAACATTTGCGCAAACTTATCTTGTTCAAGATTTTAAGTGTAACATATAATAATAATAAATAATTACGACGAACTTCTTAATAAATTATTTACACATAGTTTAGTTATGAAAAATTTTACTTTATACATTGAAAACATGATCTAAAAAGTATAGTAATATTTATATGAATTATTAAAAGAAATAAATGAATAAATTTATCAGTTTATTATGAGTTTCATTCTTCGTACATACAATTAAAATTCATTGTGTTAGTATATATAAAAACATTTTTAAATTTTTAATAAAAAAACAAAACAAATGTAAAGATATTTTACAATATAAAAATTCAGTATAGTTCACTTCGTACGGAAGTATTTTATTTGCGTCACAATTGACGCATATTATGACATTAATTGAATAGTACTTATCTGATTGAAAAACAAACCTAATCTTTGACGAATACAATCTATATTAATGTAGTGTGCTTTAGTACCCAAAACGCTATACGGTGTTCACTGCTAGCAAACGCCGCACAGATGCACACGTGTTTTCCGCGTTCGCGATTTCAGGGCTCGAACTACTGATGCGATCCGATCCGTTGACTACTTGTTTTGAAGGTCTCGACAATTGATTAGGTTTGACGTCGAGATATCGAAAATCGACCGAAGCGTTCAAAAGTTATCCGAGAATAACAGAGGTTTTGACGTGCTTTACGCGTCTCCGCAAAACCTTTCGTTCCGAGAATTGTACCGTTAAATTGCAAATATTATTAATTAGAATTGTAGTTCTTTTATCGAACTAAACCGTGAATTTAATTTGCAAACTCGATTAATAAATTTAGTAAGTTTTATTAAATGTTGAAAATGCGTTACAATTAGTTGCTAATATACGAGTTTTTATCACACGTTAATTAAAGTCGCTTATAGCGACGAACCGCTGCTTACTATCGCAGACTTGCGATACAACCGCTTATAACCGCAGCTTAACAACAACTGATTAATTAATAGATTAATCAAAAATAAGAAAACATAAAAATGAGTAATAGTTTTTGATTAGTGTGCGCAAACTTTTGATCTTTAAGATCACATTAATAATTAACTTGAGTCAACTGACTCACAATACAAATAAAATATTAATAATACTTTGAGTTATCGCGAAATGGGCTGTTGTTCGCGTAAGAGGCTGTTTCGCGTATAACATTAATAAATGTGTAACAAAGTTCTTTTAATAAATTTTATATTATTAAATAAAATAATTATTTATTTTTATTATATCGCTAAAATAGTTAATTATATTTTTTATTAGTTTTTAACATAAAATGATAATAATCTTAATTGAATAATAGTTATAAAAATAATTTAGGATAACAAAGGAAATGACAATTACAGTTTCAAAAGAATTCACTAAAAATTAAAAAAATTCAAGTCAACATTAAATTATTTAGCTCACATTCTCTTAGAGAAAGTAAAGCTTATGGATTTGACGCTATCCATCTGTCTGTCTAGAAGTTCACCGCTCTTATTTCACAGACTGTTATTTCACTTACAAAAGATAAGCATTTTAACTTTTAACTTTTAACCCGGTAAGAGTTAACCGAGTTAATTTTGCTGTACAAGTTAAAAATTTTTTTAACCAGTTATGGTTAGAAGTTAGAACATTTCTAAACGGTTAATGTTAAAATTTAAAATAAACTTATATCTAATTCCTCTAAGATTTCATAATTTCATATAATTGTTTCTATAAGAAAATCTAAATAATGATTGAGATATTCATTATGAATTTTTCTCCATTAAGAATCGATAATTTGCATGATAGAAAAGCTTTTATTAACTCTGCTAATGAATTATTGTCTTACATTTGATTGTATAATATTATTGAAAATAAATTTCCAGTTCAACAATCAATAGTCATAAGCACAGTTACTCAGAGGGGGTGATTGCCAATGGTTGACCCCCTTACGAAAAAATGAGAAAATAAAAAATTATTGTTTAAATCCGATGAGTTTTGAGTCCCCTATAATTTTTGTCCAAAATCTGAAAAAAATTGTTGCTTAAATCCAGTGAGATTTGACCCACCCCTAAAATATCTAGAATCAAGAGAGTTGGACCCCACCCTAGAGGTTTGGAGTTTGTGTAACTATGGTCATAAGACAAGAAAGTTGTTTGAAAAAGGGGAAAATGACATAAATATCCGAATTTTATGGGAGAGGGTAAAATCTCTTCTTATTTAATTTATTAAATTTTTCACTTTAGAAAATTTGAAGGAATCTCACAAACAATTTGATTTACTAACGAAAACTTTGTGATTAATATTGAAGTTAAATTTCTACAGCGTTAAAAGTAGGTGAACCACCACATTTGTGGACTCTATCTCATCGCTCAGCGTTCCCTACTTCCCCAAGTGTTTAACTTCATAAAATCATTTAAAACTTTTAAGTTTAGAATATTGATTCTAAATTAATGTACATTTACTACTGCTTGCTTGTTAGTAAATTTACATTTCACAACAAGTTAATGATATTATTATTATAATAGTATTAATAATACAACGCTTAATTAATCTCTTTTTTAATTAGTAAATAAATAAACAGTGAAAAGTATGTAATATGCATACATTAATAATTAGAAATTCTAATTTATAGTATAAAAATAGCAGAAGCAGAGAGTAATGATTATTTATTATATATTCAGTTTAAATAATTGATTCTTAAATTAAAATGAGATCACTTTTAATAGTTTGATTAAATTGATTAAATAAATTAAAACTACTGAAGCGTCATATATTTTCATTGGTTTCGTAATAATAAACTTACATATATTAAAGGTTTTATCAAAATATTATTATAAGTATGATTTGCATTATTTCTTTTACGAAATAATAAATGGATATAAGTTCTTAAATTATTTTCCTTAATGAACTACATTTAATTACTGCTGTAATGCTGTCACGCATAAACCTTATATACATAATATATAAATGTAAAAGTAGTAGTAAGTGATAATTTATTTTTTGGCTCTTCATTTACAATCATAACGATTCTAACATATTTTTTCTCAGATACTATCAATTAGTAACCAAAATCTATAGCTTCAATTCAAAAAATATAACCACTTCACTGGGTATTTGCAATAATGAATGATTACTTTTGTTTGAGCATAACAGAGGATAATTTTTCTAATGTCGAGACAAATAAAACTCTAAACGATAAACCGCTATATGTATTGGCAATTAGTTCCAGTTATGAACCATTTATATGGTACAGTAAACAAAAATTGTGCGGTCTATTCGTTAAACTAATAGTGGAGCTGTCAATCAATTACGGATACAGGTGTGTAAAGGCGTTTTATTAAATTCTTACTAAAAGTCATTGTGTTTTAATTTTTTTTCATGTTAGAACCAGTTGCTAAATGCTGAAAAAACAATGAAAAATATTTTTTTTCTTATGTAAAAACGCAGAAATACGTCAAATTAAAAATTTAAAAAAATCATGTAAAAATATTACTAATTTTTATTACATTTAGAATTATTAGATTGAATGAAACCGCAGTCCACAGAACAAAATTAATGGAATACTGGCTAAAATATAACATGTTTGATATTTTATTGTATCCAATGTCACAACTAAACGCGAAACAAAGGTTCGAGAAATATTCAAACAATCAATTATCGCGAATACCGCGCGCTTTGAACTTCGAAGACGGAGTTTTTATTATCTCGGCTGCAAATTACGCAAAGTGGTCTGTTTTCACTTATTTGTGTAGTTTTGAATTTAGTGTTTGGTTTTCGATTATCGCGTCACTCATCGTAATATCACTATTAAACACTTTGATTCAAAAATCATTTTCTAGCTTTTTCGTCACAATATGGCGATACAGTTCGGTATTACTATCGGAACCATTTCCCAGTATAGAGTATCGCAAAGCGATAAAATATTTGCCCCAAAGAATCAGTCTTGCGGTTTGGCTATTATCAAGTTGTGTATTGTTGTCTGGATTTTCTGGGGTTTTGAGGGGATTTTTCATGAAAGAAGCGCTAAAAGTTTCAATTGATTCGTTTGAGGAGCTCTATAGTGCAACGCATGTAAAGATTTTAGCAGTGAAAAATCACTACTTTCAGCAATACGTTTTAAAGTTAAAAATTGGAAAAGAGTTTTCTAAGCGATTTACCGCAATAAATGATTTAACTCTAAGAGATTCTCAAAATAATTTAACAAATGACGTTATTTCCAAACTTAAAACTGGGCGATACGTGTTTATAGCTACAAAACCCTATGCTGAAAAGGCACTTAATAATTACAGAGAATCTGGTTTAATGCCAAAAATGGAGTTTTATGTGTCGAAAGAGGGTTTCTCTTCGTATTATTACACAATGTATATGTCTCACCGAAATATTGAGTTGCAGTTAGATTTTGATAAGTTGTAAGTAAAGTCAGACCTGTTCTCTTAACATAAATATAAATGCACTTGAATTTTAAACAATTAGTAACACTTTAAATTTGTCACAGAACTGTATCGCTACAACAAAGTGGAATATACACTCATTGGTTTTGTAAGGCTGATCATAAAAGAGTCGAGAATGAACAGAAGAACGCGTGGATGAAAGAATATTCGTTTGAAAAATTAGACATCGATAAGTTGAGAGGAGTTTATTATTTGCTTTATGTCGGAGTTGTTGTGTCAATGATATGTCTCATTTATGAACTGAAAATTATTAACACTTGTATTATTACTAAAATCATTGATAACTATAGACAGTTTATACGTTACACTTTCAATTATTGAAAGTAATTTATTCAAAATTTAAATCACACATCGGTTTTATTAAATCACACTGTGTTTACAGATACACCTTTGTTTTTAAATTTAATTTAACATAAAAAATGTTTTACTACAAAATTCAAAATATGTAATATAATTGTTTATTACTGATTTGTGATGAGCTTAAAACTTTAAGTTCAATAATATTAGGGTTTACTGTAATGTTTGCTGAAATTGCGGTCACACACTGTTAACAGAAAATGTCCATTTTTAATATAAAAGTAAAACATCATACAACTGAACTTTTCCAGAAAATATTGTGTATTATCCAAATTGATACTAATATCAATACCATATAAATAATAAATTGTGATTTATTTAAAACACTACTACTGAGTAAAGCATATTCATTTTTATAGTGTTTACTTTAAAAAATTATATTTCGATCAAATAATAGTTTATATTATAACTTTGACGAAATTAATATTTTTCAATATTTTTAAAGCTCCAATAATGTCTAGTATATTTTTTGTACCTGAAAATTAGCGAAAAGGTTGATTTATAATAATTACAAAAATCAGTTCTAGAAAATATTGGCGGAAATTTAGAAAACGCGATAACTTTTTAGCTCACAATCGCTGTCAGTCTGTCCAGTCGTACGTCCGGAGCCCTATGTCAGTCAAGTTTATCACTATATTTCTATAATCTGATGCTAACCATAGTTAAGAACGTGAGCTTGTCTTGAATTGATTCTATTAATTACTAGCTCTTTCGTGTCAATATTTCAAGCTTGCGTTATTCAAAGCTTCACTTCTTTTAAACTGAGTGGATATTTTCAGCTACAAAGAAATCAAAAACGTTTAAAAAACTTCTGATTAATGGATATTTATTATAGCATTGTTCACTTTAATATATTAAATATCGATGAAATATTGCATAGTAGTGAAAGGCTGTCCCGAATTTCCCTAAAAATAGGCTTAATTTTCCATATGTACATAATATAGCTTAATAATTGTTGTATGAAATATTTAAAATTTAGGTTATGTATGCATTGAAATATATTGATTACCATTTCTAACTAATAAATGATTTTCATGAGTTTTATATAATGTTAATTGTCGTAATGTTTTTAACTTAATATAAAGTAGAGCCCAAAAATATAGCACAAATATCAATATTTTAAGAAGACTGCAAACATTCCGACGGATATTAAAATATATTACTTAACATTCATATTAATAAAATTCATTTAATGTTATTTGTCGTAATATTTTATTATTTAAGAATAGAAAATATAATAGTAATTACTAATCGTTTTATTTATGATCAAAAAATATAGTAATTAACATTTATATTACAGTGTTGGTGAGATATCTGCTGAGGAGAGTTCTGCTAATTCTGTAATTTAGTTAATTCTGTTCTTCAAATATTTAAATCACTTTTAGGAAATAATATGTAATGCCAGCAAACTTATTATTGTGTAGACTATTGCGCATCCATTGTAGAATCATATAATTTAATAGTTGCTCTAATATTCTATTCATCCTAAAATGAATTGTTATTTTATACGAGAAAATAGTGTTACAACATATTCCGGATTAAGTAATCGGTTTAATGGTAACAATACTATTAACGTGTATTTAATGCACATACAAAGGCCATTCATATATTACAATAACACACATATTTGTGGCCTATTAATCACACTCATTGTGGAGTTATCAGTGAAATTTGGATACAGGTATAAGAAAAAATCACATAAAAATTATTTGAAGTTTATTACATTTTTTATTAACGAAAAATTCAATTATTACTAGTATTACGAGAATGCCTGAAATGACACATAATAACTGGATAAATGCAATGAATGAAAATAAAATTGATGTTGTATTGGTTGCATTGGGACAAAGTTTTGCGCAAATTATTGGTAAAAGCTATGGCATACCGATAGAAATTAGCGGTGCAATTGATATTAGACCATCAGAACATATCGTATCGTTCGCAAAGTTTAGAGATTGGCCAGTATTTACTTACGTTAAGAGTTTTAGCGCAGAAAATTGGGTATTACTAGTCATATCGGTATTTGCATTGTCACTCGTTATATAACCATTATTGACAAAATTCTAACTAAGAAAACATTGAATGCAATTTTAACACATATCTGGCGATACACTACTGTTATATTATCGGAACCATTTCCAGCAAAAGCATTTCGAAATGAAATAAAATTGCAGTCAAAGCGAGTTGTGTTAACAGTATGGCTATTATCATGTACTGTATTGTTGGCTGCATTCTCGAGTGTATTGCTTGGCTTTTTTGTTAGAAGTAAAACTATTGATGTAATCGACACTTTCGAGGATCTCTACAATAGGAAAGATGTACAAATATTTACGAAATCGTCTCAAAGGTTCGGTTTATTTATTCGAGAATATAACGGCACTAATAATCTCGCGAATGAATTCAGCAAACGTTTGATACCTATCGATGATTTACTATTTAACTGTTATGACACTAGTATTTTTACTAAGATTAAATCTGGCAAATATGTCATCGTAATCGATAAAATAGTTTTCTATAAATTGATAAATGATAAAAAAACTAAAATGGATTCGAGTGTTAGAAAATGATTTCTACGTTTCGAATGAAGGCTTTGCAACAAAATATTATTCTCTGCAAATTTCTAATGTGCGCAAACAACTCAACAAAGATATGGATAGTTTGTAAGCAATAATAAGTTTTTCTATTTAAGTTAATAACAAAATTCTCTTTTACTACTACAGTACTTTTTCTGTTGTGAGAGGAAACTTTTAATATAAAATTTCTGAATCTGAATCCCTTCATAAATGTAGTGTAACACAGTTATCAAACATAAAATGAGAATAATAATTACTGTTTTGCCACCACTTATACCAGTTTTCGACCGAACACTCCGGGTTTTTAGTTAAAAAAATTAAGAGTCAGGTTAATTAAGTAGTGTTTCTGTTTTTTTATAAACAAAATGTACGGTTATTAAGAATATTGGGGTGACATTAACCGCACATATTACTAATAATAAGTAAATAAATCTTTTAATTTCGAGCAAATAAAAAAACAAATTATAATATGAAATTCTTTAGCAAATAATTTCACTTTCGATTGTATTCAAAAAGATTAATCTTATTTACGTTTTTAATATTAAAGTAATTATTTTAACTATTTTAACAGAATTATTCTGTTAACCGAAAACGGAATTTATAGACAATGGCTCAAATCGTCATCAAACAGACGCGATACTGGTTCTGAAGTTAAACCGATTTGGATGAATAAATATTCGTTTGATAAATTGAAAAATAATAATCTCAGAGGAGTTTACTATCTATTGGTTATTGGAAAGGTTATCGCATTCGTGTGTTATTGCTGTGAAATTAAAGTAGTGTTGTTTCCATTTTTTAAAATTGAAATAGAAATCGAAAATAAATTTCTATTTCTATTTCAATTAATGGAAATT
>JAQIVF010002895.1:0-10164 GCA_034698365.1 Steganacarus magnus | reverse complement strand
GATTTGTATATTAAAATTAATAAATCACTCAAACAATTAAAAATGAATATTTATTTAATGCGTATCGGTTGACGACTAAAACACAACTGAGTTTTTACACTCAAAAATACAGTAATAATGTTTTTTAAACAAAGTTTTTTAATTATAACGGTAAGTATTTGCTATAATAGCGACATCGCTCGTAACATATCTATGCATATTCATTTTAATGCGTATCATTTTAATAAAAAAGGTCTTGCAAAGCAATTTTTAAATTACATTTTATACCTAATTTAACACAAATGATCGTATGCTGATATTTTAATATTAATAAAAGCATATAAATGTTTCGTTCATATATTCACAATACGTTACACTGTACAAAGTAGTGCACGAAATTTTTTTGACTTCATGTTATTTTATCGCTAAAACCATATATGAGGATAGATTCAAACATAATATGTTTAACATAGTAATAGATTAACTGTTAATGACTGAAATATTTTTATTAAAGCTTTTATCATAAAAAGTTAAATCAATGTTTGACATAATTTGCTTGTATTTAAGTTGTCATTAAAACATAATCACTTAGAAAATTTCATTTGTCGGATAAAGTTATTGAATTCAAGAGGCATTGATTGATATTAGGATAGCATTTAATATAAAGATTTTTCATAACTGTTATTATTTCGCAATTTTCGTTGAATAAAACAACAAATCATTTTCAATAATAATTAAAATACTAATAATTGGTAGATAAATTGCTGAAACAAACAAACAAAAAATACGAAATAAAATAAGAATTAAACGCAACGATATAAAAAAAATAATTAGCGAAAATGCATTATACGTTGTATGGTAAAAATGCTGACGATTATAATATGCTAATACCCCCCGAATATTACCTTAAGTAAGGAAAAGAGTGATTTGCATAAAGTTAGTTTAAAACTTTTCCTATGAATGCATTAAAAGAAAAACGTAATATACTTAAAATAAAACTTATATTTCACTAGTGATTTAAAATCAATATCTGCCTCCAGCACATACACACACACATTACTCGCTCTCTCGAACACTGGATGTAGAAGTGAAAAACAAAGCTTATAGAGTATAATGCTTGCGAACTGCATTTTCAAGTGCAGTTTGTTTGATTTGGTGCGTTAAGACATTGAACTATATTCGCATCTAACGGTAACTATTCTCATGCCGTTTTTACTGTTTCGTAGCCATAACTTATGAGTAGTGATTACTCTTACCGAATAGCGTTTATCAGCTTTCACTTCAATCATACCGCGAAGTAGATCTTGACATTCTGGTGGCACAAAGTGTGGAATATGAAATACACCGCGTTTCACTTTCTCTAACAATTGGCGAAGATTATCGTCATCGAAAGGTAAGGCACCCTCAAAACAAAATAGAGCACAATCAGCTTTTATATGAACCAAAGCATACATTTAACGATTTATATTATAATAGTAGGGCGCATAAAATTTTGATAAATTATTTATGAGAAGAACTGAAACAAAACAAAATTTTTTGCACTCTACTATATTTTTTGCGCTGTTTAAAGAAAAGAAAATGTATATATATAGAAATAATAACAAATCTTACCACTAAAAGAGCATAGAGTATAACACCAACAGACCAGACATCTGACAATTCGAATAAAAGAATACGAAAATATTTTTTAAGTCTTTTTAACAATGTTTCAACTTATTATAAATTATTTTTTAGAAATAATAAATCTCGTGTAATATAATCTTTTTTTAGTCGCGTAAAAAATAATAAGATTTTATATTATACATGTAATATAAAAAGAAATCGATTTTTTCGTAACTGCGGAACATGGCATGGCATTTGCGAAAATATATGGATATTGTTAGTAGCGATCAATAAAATGCTCACCTGCTTGACGTCCGTCGTATTTTTCGCCCTAAAGTAAAGATAACAGTGTTTTATTATTTCCAATTTAAAAAATAAATTGGAATGGTTTTAATTCAATTTATGTAATAAAATAACACGATAAAACTTTTGGATTTGACAGAATTTTATTTTACATTAAAGCTTTTCTTTAATTTAAAAATAATTAAAAATTAAGAAATACTAAATATAGTTTTCGTCGTTCTATAGCTTAGAATCTATACAACCAAACATAATGTTTCTTAATTATAAAAAGCTTCTATAATATTAATATACTTTAATCGTATAAGTAATATAACACACATTCTATATTAATTTAATAGGCAAATAATTTATTTTGTAGGACAGTTAAAAATAACAGTTTTGATAATACGATTGATTAACTAGTTTACTATTCAATAATTATTCCTTAGTTAAATGAATGTTAGAAAATTATAGAATCGATACACATTGAGACAGTTATAAAGATTAGATTATTCATGTTAAACAAAGGCGTAAAGTACAATAAAAGTAGAAATTAAAATATTAGAGATTATAAATTATGAATAAATCAAATAAAATTCTATTCAAATTTTGATTATTGAAAAACTTACTCTAATAATTTCAGGTGAGGCATAATGAGGACTACCACAAGATGTTTCTAACATTGAGCCTTTAATAAAAATCATTAAAATTATTAACTTTTAAAATAGTGACATATAAGAAAAACTATGCAAAACTATTAAATTCTAATTCACCGTAAAATTTAGTTTATTTAAATAAATAAAACCTATTTAAACATTAAAGTTTAATAAATCTTAAGATACCAATTTTTTTAAATTCAAATTTTGAACTTTACTGTATAATATAAAACTAGTATATATAATATATATGAGTGTACTTACTTAGAAAATATACCACGTAATAACTAAACAATATATATTCAAATAAGCTACAAAAAGATTGCTAAAGAAATTGAAATATAAACTTTCTATTTATTTTTAACGATTTTTTTAAAAAAAATGATTGACCATTTTATAGTAAAATAAAGTCACAACTTTTCAACATTTACTACATAATTCAATAAATCAATTTAAATTTGAAACATACCTTCCATTTGTAGCGATGCCATTCCAAAATCAGCTATTTTTATATTATTTTTTTCATCTAATAATAAATTTTCTGGCTTCAGGTCTCTATGGCTGTAATCAAGTAATAAATTGTGTCAATCAAATCTTATGATGACGTCAGTCAGTTTTACTCTACAAAATTAACTTAGGAATCTACTAATTAATAGTAATTAACTTTTAATATATAATATTATGTTGTTGTATAAAATAGACAGAACTAACAGTAGTCATGTCGAGTTCACTTTTATAGTTATTTAAATCGGCAAAATATTTTAAAGTTAAAAATATCTTTTCTATCTTTTAAAGTTTAATCTGATAAGGTTTGGACGGATGTGATAAAATCCTAAAGTTCGGCTTTATTCCAACAAAACAAGTGAGCCAATAACAAATAATGGTTATTTTAAGCTATTACACAAATATTTAACTTATTAATTAGAGAATATACATAATTAACCATAATAATCCTCTTTAATTTGAGAAATCCTTTTTAATTTAAAACCAAAAAAATATTTAATTCTCAAATAAAACTTTTCTAAATAAAATTAAATAGAATTAGGAGTTGATATACCATATTGAATGACTATGACAAAAGTCTAGGGCGGAAACAATCTGTCTAAAGAATCGTCGCGCTTCCTTTGGTGTCAGTCTTCCTTTTTTTACTAAATAATCAAATAGTTCTCCTCCACAAACGTGTTCCAAAATAAGATATCTAGTATATACAAGTACACAAGTTTAAAAAAGATATCGAACAAAACACATTTTGAAAGACTAGTCAAAAAGAATTTAAATGTTAATAAAATAGAGTGCAGTTTTAGTTTTTTTATCGGTTGTGAAGTATTGAAGTAACAGTTTAATCAAACAAACGCTTGATTTTACTGAACAAACTTACAAATATTTCTTGTTTTCGTAGACGTCATAGAGTCCTAACACATGCGGATGTTCTATCAATTTCATAATTGCGATTTCTCTCTCAACCTGTAACGCAAAAAATACATCAAAATCAATACATACTACTATATATATCCTACAATCTAGACTTTTGTTATTATATTTTGCAGTTTATTTCGTTTCTTTGATGCAATTTTCGATTTTATAGTTCTTTGCCCCGTAAAAGATACTTTACCGCAAAAGATATAAGCTTTGTTGGAGAAAACAGTCTTACTTGTACTCTCCTATGATAACTTCCAACAAAGACATAGTTAAGTCTAAGGATTTCTATTCATTCTATAATAAAATAAACTTGTTTTGACACCCATTCAATAAATTCTGTGCAATAACATAAGAGAAGACTTAGAACTAAAATTTAGGAAATTAATTAAATGAAGTAAACAATTTGTACGTACGCTACTAAATAATTAAATAAACCAATTATATTTTGTTATCAAAACAGCAGAGCCTTAATAAACAAAAATAAATAAGAAAAATTCAAGTGAACTGTAACGCATTTTTGTTTTTAATAGATTTTTCTTTTTACTTCGGGTTCATTAAACCCATAAAAACTACCGAATATAAGAAGTGATACATTATATCCCAATTGATTTATCTAAATTATATCACGACTATCAAAGTATCAAATTCATTAAAACTCTCGTTATATAGTAATTAGGTTAATTTCTTTATATTATTTGACAATCTCTTATAAAAATTAAATACCTTTTGAAGCACACTTTCTGACAACTTTTCCCGATTAACTATCTTGACAGCTACTTTCTTCCCAGTGACGCAGTGAACACCAAGTTTGACTAATCCTATAAATGCAAAATAATTTTATTTAATATCTTTTATGTTTAATTATTTTATTTGTTATTTGAGTAATAAGAACACATCGGAATTTATTTCTGTTAGTATAGGAGCCATAAAGGCTATAAAGGAATCTTATTTTAAAATTTAAAATTTGAAAAAATGCAAAGAAAATACGACTTAAAAAAATATTTTTACTCGTTATCAAATTTTAGTGAAAAAATATGTGCTTCGAACTAATATTGATCGAAAGCAATGATGTGTTTGAATTTATGCCACAGTGAAATGCAAGCAAATTGATTGCAGATGCCTTAACATATGTACATATCCATTAGTTATTTCTAACACGTTTAAAAGAATTTATTTAAACAAATGATTAATTATTGCTCACTTATTAAATTAAAAAATAATTTAGAATAGAAAGTTTTAAAGTGCTATAAAGAATTAGTTTCTGAATAAATTATACCATTTGTATTAAATTATTTTTGCCATTTTGTATACTTATTGCATACTCCACATGCAGATCATTTAAATGGTTTTTAGTTAGAGATAAGCAATTACTTGATTTAAAAATAATTTGTACAATTAAATTTAATTTTAAAATATTGATTAAATCGCGAACAAGTTTTTTGTCTAGAATTAGGAACGCAGTCCAAAACGTTTGGGAACGGCTGAGTTAAAGAGTGAGATTTTATGAAATACAGCAAAAGCACGACATAAAATTACGGTACATATAAATTTAAGCTAACATTTAAAAAATATAAAAATTTCTTAGAATCGATATTATTTTTGTTTTATTTTCAAATTAATAAATAAGTTTCTTTTGACCTTTCTTTCTGATACATATATAATAAAAGTTTAAATTTAAAATAAAATAAAAATGAAATTATCATATAAAAATCATTGAGAAATGCCTTGAGAATCCAACAATGGCTCATAATCTACACTTTAAGTTGTCATATAAATCTATTGCTGATAATAACACACAAACTTTGACATCTGCATAAAAATTCAATTTGTATTGACACATAAACATAAATTTTAATTTATTTAAAACCATTTCTTTCTCAATCTTTTCGAGACCAATTTTAATGCCTTTGAATATCTTTTATTATAATGAAGTTAATATACTTGAAGTCTCGCTAAAAATCGACTAAACTCAGAACTTAGGTTAAGTTAAAACAAAGAGTTAAACATAGAAATACTTGTCGATTTAACCAACGCAACTAAAATACTCAAAATCAAGGATTTGAAAAAATGTGACACAAATGTGATGAGTTTTGCTAATCCTTAATTGCACTATTCAATAATGAAGAACCTAACAAATAGGGTGACCAACTGTAATCATATAAACCTTTGATAATTTTAATAATTTCAATATTTTACTTAGGAGTGAACCTGGAGCTAATAATCTTATAATACAGAGACAGTGATGATCACGCTCACTCTCGCTATAAAATCACGCTCGACGCTCGCGTTCACGCTCGTTAAAATGTAAACGCTCGGCGCTCATTTTTAAGACCCGCTCGAGAGTTGAGCGTAAGCAAGCGTCAAACTAATTAATTTTAAAATATTTTTACAATTTATTTTATATTTTATAACTTTAACAGAAAATTTTTATTTGCATTATGTTTATGTGATTTCATAAAACACATGCAATATTTTTTTCTGTATTTGTTTGCGCTCAGCGCTCTTGCTCGCGCTCAGCAAAAATTCTACGCTCAGTGCTCGCGCATTGCACATCACTGTACAGGGATCAATATCAAGTAAGATTATCTATTGTGTCTCAATAAGGAGTATTGTTTCAATAAGTTGAAGATGTTGGAAGTAACATCTTAATGAAGTGCTATTTTATAAATACATTTATTTATCGTCCATTTTAAATTTATCGAAATTTAATGAAAAATGAAATTGAAACTTTTCTTTAATATCAGTTTTATTATATGCATCTGTGAAATTTTTAGATTTGTTATATTAGTTAGATTTGCCGTAAAGATAAAATTTCAAAATAAAAAAATTAACTCATAAACCCTTAAAACATATACCGTAACCTTAACAACTTCATAAACTTACAAGTGTTAGAATTATAATGAAAAATTTATAGGCTACCAAAAGATTAAAATATCAAGTCATTTATCAGAATGAAAATGCTGTTTTACTCTATGAAATGACATGCAATAATAAAATATATGATTGCACAATACGGTCATAAATGGCTTATAATAATACTCCATTGACGTTGTTTTGATGGCGAGTTTGTTCGTACTATAAACATTCTAAATTAATAGAACCCATAAAAATTCTGATAACGCAGCTTTAAAAATAGATTAGTTATGATATGGTATGACAATAAATAGCATTTTTTGAGTAAAAATATAGAACTACTGTATAAGAAAAAGTTCAGAGAGAGAGAGAGAGAGAGAGAGAGTTTGGTATTGATTAGGCTTAATTTAACTCATTGTCTTGCAATATAGCAAGTGTTTATGCCGTCATATCAAATGCGAAGATAAATGCCTCTTTAAGCCAAATTTAAACTTATTATATTTCAAATAATCACATTTAAAATCTAATAATGACAACATATATTTTAAATTTCAATACAAATTTATCCCTTAATCTGGTTCATAGACAAAATTTCTAAAAAATAACAAAATAATTAATTTCGATTCAACAGTATTATTATATAAGATCTCCATAAAGTAAATGGAGATTTCCTTTCAGGCCATTATTTTATAAATTAACCATCGCTTATATTTTGCAGGTATAAAGTTTTAAATAACCCTTAATTTTTAGGGAAAAGTGTAATCGAGATGTCAACAGTCTTACAGATCTAATGAGTTCTAATGAGTTGAGTCTCAATAAGAATTAAAAAGACACTAAGATTAAGGCGATCATATTCTAGGTCATTCTTATTATAAAATTGATTTAATTAATTAAAAATGAATTTAGTTATTTTGAAATTTGTTATATATATTTAGTCAATTTTACAGAATCAGAGTAAAAATAAACAATGTGATGAAATTCACTAATTTGTATATTCTTGTTACCAAAACTTTAGTCATATTAATACATTTTTTCAAATATTAAATTATAAAATCTATAATTTAACAGACTTTATTAAATGTAAAATTTTATTACACATAACACAGATACATTCGTGTAATGTATGGAAATATCGTGTTCAGAAACTTATTAAAATAATGATATTGTGTTTTATTTTTTATAGTGTTCTATTTTTGTTATTAAAATTAAATATTACATTATTGTTCATAATCACGAAATAATAGCATATAATTTTCGTATAATTGTTATATGCCAATAAATCAATTTAATTTGCAATATATATATACTTATTGCTAGAGATGAGAATTCAGGGACATTTAAAAGAGAATTTTTGGGACAAATTTTGGGACAAAAATTTGATAATTTAGGGAAAAATTTTGGAACAAAATTTTTAATAAATAAGTTATATTTAGGTGTAATATAGATTCTCAAAATTTTTTGTTGAAGAAACTTTTCGTATTTAAGCTATAATCTTTTCGCCATTCTTGTTAAAAATTAGAAGGGTGTCAAAAACTCTTCGGATTTAAACGACAATTTTTCTTAACTCCTCTATTTTAGGGACAAATCCCAATTTTTGGGACATTTTAGAAATTTTATGAAATTTTGGGACACTTTGGGACAAAAATAATACTTTAATTAAATAAATTAATTTTATTATAATATAAATCGTCAATTTTATAGAGTTTTGGGACATTTAACAAAATTGGGGTAATCCCTAAATTCTCAGCTCTACTATTGCAACAAACACATCATTGATATTTCTGTATTACTGTATTAATGTGTTAAGATAAGGATTTGTCGAATGCCATAATAAATAATTAGATAAAGTAGCGAGGGTTAAGTGATGCTCACTAAGAGATAGAGGTCTATATGGAATAATAATAATATTTGTAAACCATATATAAACTAATAGAATTAAAGATAAATTATGATTTAAGTTATGGGATATATTTTGTTTACATGCGAATATTCTAATTGCTTAATAACTTTATCAATGATTAACGGCAAGACATTAGTGCACACTCTCTTTAAGTTAATGTATGCTCTCTTTAATGTTTACTCCCATTTTGTTAACTCGAAAATATTTATATAGATCTAACTTATAAATAAATAATAAGATTGAAGGGCGACCTTAATTGAAGTGCATTTCGCTTTAGGAGTAAAAGACAAGATAAAAGTTGTATGCGGATCTTTAGTTAGATTTCACAAATATTGCACACATTTACTGAAAACATAGTTTACTGCAGTGTTCTTATGGTCATCGCAGTGATAGCCCACAGACCCATGAGAATGAGGTCGTGAATAAAAGTTAAACTTCTACGCACTAATATACACACCGGTCTAAGGCTATCAATACTTTTGTTGACCATCTATCTGATACCCGCTTCTGTATAACTATTATGTTTCATTCAATTGATCTCATGAAGAGGCTATTTCTTTCCTTTTTAGCATCGAATCGTCTGTTATTTCGCTAAGACTGATAAAAGCTGATAAATAATTAAGATGAGAATCTATTTAGTTAATAGCCTACCAGTTTCTGTGTTGTTTTATGTTCAGACACTGAATGAGTTTTTTTAAGTTCAAGAGCAGTTCGCAATTTTAAATTATTTACTGATTTTTAATTTAACTTATTCTGTTAGATATAATTTCATTATTCATTATTATAATTGTCTAATACTATGGTTAGATAAATAAAATATTTTATTGATTCAGTATTAAAAAATAAATTCTGTTTATAAAGAAGAGCGAATAATTTTTGGAAACAATACCGCACTTAATAATTTACGGTTATTTTAATTAAAGTATTGATTTTATATTCAGATAAAAGCATTTTGCACCAAAATTATATATAACTCGTCTCAACATCTGAAAAAATGTGTGTATATATGAATAATAATTTTATTTCTATTCATTTGAAAATCCAATGTTATTAAATTTAGATCAAAAGATCAAAGTTCAGTATTGGAGTCGTTATAATAAAAATTTCTAGAGATTGCACTTGACCTTTAAAAACAAGTTATTTATGATTGAGTTTATAAATTAAAAATTTTCTTAGTAATCAAATTCAAAATATACGACAGTAAGAAAAGAGTAATTTTTTCCCAAGAGATTCCAATTTTATATTAAAAGTATACTTAACTTTTCGATAAGAGTAAAAAATAGTCTAAAAATAAAATAAAATAAACCTCATCACTACTGTAATAGTCAGAGATCGGATTATTAGGGTCAACCCTAATTTACCCTAATTTGCCCTAATTTAGGTCTGGAGCCCTAACTTACCCTAATTTCCAAATTTAGCCCTAAATGGCCCTAATCATAAGATTTAGATCAATATTTTTAATTAAACTGCTAG
>JAQIVF010002894.1:0-10168 GCA_034698365.1 Steganacarus magnus | reverse complement strand
GGATATTTTTCCCGGTCACTCATGTATAAGTTATTTCTTAGATTCGAGATTTAAACCGAAAGCTATTCAATCATCATATTTATATTTAAATGATTATCTCGCTCTCCGAAACGGACGCACACTTCTAGAAAAGTCATAAACACATGCCAAATAAAAAATATTTGGCGTAAGATTATTGATAATAATACTAATTTAAATGAACAATATTTGATTATTCAGGTATAAATTTTTTGCTGCGATGTGATATTTCAGATATTTCAATGAACTTTTGATTATAAGCTTATGGGGAAAAACTAGATTCCAGTATTTTGATGTTTTTTTACATAATAGGTAATTACTTAAAGTATAGCGAATAAGTATAATAAAAAAATTTTCAAATTTTTTACTAATTGTTTTTATATGAATTTATTACATATTAAATTACTTGTCTGTTATCAATGTTCAAATTTTTTAATATGAAAGTTTTTATTTATTATTTTCGTTTAGAATAACACAAAACTAGTTCAAAAATTACTGCTGAATACAAAATGAAATGTAAAAAACTAGAATGTTAGTTACATTGTAAGGCAGTACATTATCTTTTGATAAACTAGTAGTAGTGCTTGCTTTAGATAACTTTGCGTATTCGTGATAATGCAAAAGAAGAGTCAAATTTTCGTTTACCACTACACATAAACATTATTTTAAATGCATTAATTTACTCTAGTACTACACATCTGATACGTCAGATTTCATACATATAAAGCAGCGGAATAAAAATGTGAGACACACATCACATCGCATCACAAACATGGGAATAAGAAGAGTAGCGACTTATTCTTTTTAAACACTGCTAAAAAGTAAGTTAGAATCAATGCTTTACAGAATCTCTTTTCATATCAACATCTCTTTCACACTCGCACTCAAACACTTGCATATCAAGTCGATAAAGAGATTTTAATGAATTAATGGAGACTCCAAATAAAATGCACTGATGATGAATGAAGACACTTACAAAAATCCACTGAGAAATCATTGAGACTTAACTCTCTACTATATTTTACTTGCATTTGGTTTATATATCCTAACAATCTCTCTCTCTCTCTCTCTCTCTCTCTCTCTCTCTCTCTCTCGAGCTAAATACTAACAGCCAATGCTTTTTTCTATGAATTTGTCAGTTAGTGCTGAAATATCCAAATAAATGCATTTTGTGTTAATAATAGGATTCGCTTTCAGAGCTATATATCGCGGAGTGATATAAGATATTTTCTCATTAGAGATCTACATAAGATTTTTTGTGTTATACTTGTTGTCACTTCTCATTTTAAGTTTTAAAGTCTACTTACGAAATCGCTAAGAAATAGAAATACCTGATCATAAAGAATGAGTAGTTTATTTGTTTTGGTTTTTTGCTTAAATAACATTTAGTGAAATTTACCATTTATTTTATAGAATTTAAATATTTATGCATTCAATATTCAATGTTCAAATTTAAAATCTTAAATTGTCAAAAAGCATACATGTTAAAGATTTTTATTTAATATTCTTAAGTAGTGTTCTTTAAATAATTATTGGATTTTATTCAAAATTTTTTATACAAATCGCAAAAATAACTAAAAAATGTAAAAATTTCAAAACAAAAAAAAACAAAAACAGTTTAACATTTATTATTACTCGGTATTTTAAAAAAAGAAGTATGCAAAAAAAAGAATTTTTTTGTATTTTCAAATATTTTTAAAGAAATACTGTAATTTCAATACTCAAACTTTTTTCCTGACCCCATCATCATTGTATTTACTATAAGCCACACAGAATTTCTGTGTCAAGTTTGCATTCTAGAAAAATTTAAAGTGATGCGCTGTATCGACATAATACAACTACTCTTATACTGTCTGTTGATTTGATTATACTACAGTATAATATCTCTCATCCCTTTTTTAACGTTTATTTCAATAAATTTCTATAATTACAGGTAAAATATAAATACATTTTTTTTGCAAATATGTATAATACAGTATTTGCAACAAATGCGATACTTAACTAACACTTAACACACTTAGAAGTAAGACATGATACATCTTTATTTTGAATGGAAGAGATCTGACGATAACTAGTTTGAGAGAAAGAAGAGACAAGTTATTCTAATTTTTTTTTCTTTTGGTGACAAAAATATATTTATACATTCAAAACACATATAATGTGTTTTTAGGGTAAAGCCTTGAAAACAATCTGTTTTGCATATAAGTGTCTCTCACGCAAAATATTTATTCTCCGTGAGAAAGAGGCGATACTTTTGCGGTGGTTATATGAAAGTAAAACGGTTTTTTGCGTGATTTAGTTTTTTACTTCGACGATACTAATAACCGAAATAATATTAATATTTGTTTTTTTATAATAAATTTTTATGATTTTTAGAATTGTTTTTTATTATTAAAAGTTTATTATTTTGGTATATAAAGCAAAGCAAAATAATTAAAATACTCATATAAGAAGTATCATTACTTTAGTGATAATATAAACTTCATTAAATCCGAAATAATACGACAATTGTATCGAAAGAGATAAGTCCGTAAATTATATACAAAAATTTAATTATCTCAACAGAAGTCATATGAAACACAGCGACGCGAAGAAAATGGTTTAATGAAAACAAAAAGCTTATCCAGTATTATAACAAATTTTCTCCACAATAGTAGTGTGGCATTCGATAATACAATACTACTATTCTGTACTTCACACCAGTGTGTTATCAAACCCTTTGGTTGTCAAACTTCGCACTCAATAAAATTGCATTGAAATTAGATTCGGATTACAAATTCTTGTGGCTTATTAGCGAATTGAAGCTTCGCCAGCAGAAGAAGAGTTTTGCTCTGCGATGACGAGAAAGGATATATGCGTTCTTATTGTGATTGCATTGTGTGTGTGTGTGTGTGTTTCGTCGTTACACTTAAATTCCCATTGGAAATAGAGAAAGGGTTTGAAATGCTTTTGGTGATCTCGTGGTAACACATATAATCGTGGAATTTGACACTCAGTTTAGACTTCGAACACAACATTCATCATTTTAACCTAAAATACTTTTTTTTATTGGTTTTACTTATTTTTTCGGCTTCGGTTTTTACTTATACCCTATCGAATGGTGTCTCTCTTAGCACACTAAGTCTACCTCAAACGCTTAAAATCATTAGATATTTTTCGCTATTTTCTCGGCTTATAATTCGCTATTTTCAGCATACTTTCATAGTCATATACGGCGTATAAGCAGAGATGAATGTATAAATTGTATATACAGAGTATAACTTTTTAACACAACAAACCTTCAATACACACATACACACACGGCTTGATTTTTATCACACTTATTTTCTCGCAGTGATCGCTTTGGGCAAAAACGCAAAGAGAGAAAATTTTTATGGCAGGCTAACCATAAAGGAACCATAAAAATGGTAGGGATATCCTCAATGATATATGCAACGACACCGTATTGTCATTGGACTCACAAATAAAATTACTTTATCTTTTCTATTTATTTATCTATTTTTTTCTTTCTTTCTTTTCTCTTTGCATTTCTTCATCTCTTTTTTTCTCTTACTTATTTTTTCTCTACTTTTTTACACCAGCATATGTATTATTTTCTTATTATTATCACCACTTTTCGCTTCGGAGAAAAAAAATTTAAGTGGCAGTCAGTCGTCAGTGGTGTCAAAAAACTGTCTCAGCGCTGCAAAATTTGGTGGCCTTTAGAATACAAAAATAAGAGAGTGAATGAGATAGAAAAAAATGGGGCGTAGAATATTCATTAATTTTTTTGCTCCAAAGCGTCAATTTTCTTGATGTCTAATATATATCAATTTGCAAAGAGAGAAAAAAAAACATAATTAATTACTTCGCGACAAACGTTTTCATCAAGAATTTCTATATCGCCTTTGATTTGAAAATATTTTAGAAATTAATAAAAATTTTATTTTATCTCTTTTTATTTTGTCTGTTAATTTAATTAATAAATAACGATTAGATAACATTTTTCAACCGCCGCTTTGCTTTTCAATCTTCATGTCTGGATGTGCGTCTCTAAAGCATATTTACCTCAAGTCATACTTAGTCTTTTTAGGAAAAAAACGTGATAACAACACACACACAACGTTTGTTTACAGTCAAGTTCTACAATCAACTGTTAAAGCTTTAATGCTGTACAGAAAAAAACTTTATTTAATACCATTTACGCTATAATAAGATGATATATGGTAATAATAATTAAGATAATAATACATATACATAAACGCATTGACGTTTCGCTAATAAGATTAAATAAGTGCAAATATAAATCTGAGTGGCATTTAATTGCAAGGCATTTATTATAATAAACACAATATCTATCTATAAATTATGAATTAATAATAAATAATAGAATTTAAGCAACAGAAAAAAAAATTTTGAAATAAAATGTTTCGTTTTATTTTATTTTTTTCGCCGGTTTTTATGATTAAATAAATTATAATTTAATCTCAAAAATGTTTTGGAGAAAAATAAACGAAAAAATTGTTTTACTGTTTTTTATCTGTTAAAAAATTGTGTAATAAATTTGCATCTCATTAATCCTAGAGACTGGTTATCATAAATTAACGAATCAACAAGAAATCACACATATAATTCTTCGCCATTACAGTAATTTTCTGCCACAACCAGAAAAACAGCGCATAAACATAAAAAAATATGAATTTATTAAAAATGATAATATTTTTCTAGAAAATAATAACCACAACACGTTGGCGTTACACCCAGTTTTTACCGTCTGAACCAATCAAGTTTTTCAAGTTTTCCATCGACGAAAAATTATGCGCATGTTTCACATATAATATACGCTGCGATACATACATAACGCAAAATATGTTTTTTGAATGTTAATTTCTATATTTGATACCCGCCTCGACAAAAAAAATCAAAACCAAAAAAAACTGTAATTTTTATTCTTGTTTTGTGTGGTAAAAATCGTTTGTGCGTGTATTCGCCGACCGAAAGTTTTTCCACGAATAATAAATTTCAAAGATAAGCGATAATAGAGAGAATTTTGTCTTCGAAGAGAAAATATTAAAAAATCCAGTTTTATCTAATTTTTTTCTTACAGTAAATTTGAATAATTAATCAAAATTAAAACGTATCAGAAACTTATCGCAAAATGCATAATTTATGGATTTTAAATTAAATCACGTTTTTTATTTATTTTTTATTTATTCTCTCCGCGAATTTTTTCATAAAAGCATTTATTTTCTTGATTCAGTTCTGGATAAGTCATTTAAACAGTTTTTACATAAAAATTGATTTTATTTTACTTAAAAAATTTATTAACAAACATAAATAATAATGTTTTAAAGTAAAACACAATTTTTCTGTGTTTCCACAGAAAAGAAAATTTTCTGACCTAAAACTGCTCTTTTTCTCTTAGCACAGCATTACTTTTAATGAGTGGCAATATATTAAGAGATTGTGTCCTCTCTTTGGAAGCATAACGAAAAAAAAGTAATAAAAGATAGTTCTTGCCCTCTGGGTTCTTTGCCATAAGCTTTATAAGGGTGTATTTATATATGTATTATGAGATCAACTCTCTTTTTTCTTTTTTTCGCGTTTTTTGTGTGACTGTTTTCTAGAGATAGATTCTGAGTCCGTTGGCTGTCATGTCCTTCTTCGCAATGTCCCAAACACAAGATTTACGATAGGCGATCCATATAGCAAAACACAACAAGGGGGCCACTCATAGGGCAGCGCAACAAACTGCACAAAAAATACATAGCAAATCACTTTGCAAATGTAGTAATGCTCATCCATAGATGCGAATGCACGCCATAGATATATCTCTACTCCCGATGCCATCCCATCATAATTCCCCATGAAGTAAACTAACTCTGCTTTTGGTGTGTTTAGGTTCTCTTCGCTTCAAAGTAACACCGAAAAACAGAAAAATATATTTAAAGTCAAAAGAGAAGGACGAGAGCGCAAAAAAGACGGATAAGTGCAAAAATCTATTATAGACATACACAGTTCAGTTCGTTATAAGCTGCGCCCAATTCCAAGAACTTTTATCAATAATTTTCGTTATTCAGTGCAGTTTTGGGTATAGTTTTTCACTCGTCACTCACAAATGCTGACAAATGTCTTACCCCGAGGAAGCTTAAGGGGCAATCAAAAAATATAGAAAAATACCTATTTATTTTTGCTTTTATGACACCCCTCCCCCACACCCCCACAAACATACACACAAACCCGAACACGATGTGACAGCGAGCGACACACCAAACGTATCAATATATTTAATGGGCAGATAAGGCATTTGGGCAATTATTTCTTTATTTTATTACCGTTTATCCTTTTTGGCTGCCCTTTCAAATGTGTCCCCACCTCAAGACCTTTTCTCTACCGTCAGCGCGCTCTCTAATCTAAAGATAGGTTAGTTTTGCAAAAATAAGTTCATTAAGATTTTCGCAAAACTTTACTGGTGTTTGCTATCAGACAGTTTTTGGTCAATATAATAGTGATATACAGTATTTTGTCACTCTCTGCGAGAGCAGCTGTACGCGTGTCCGAAAGCACTTTGTTTATTATAGCCCAAAAGTTTTTGCTTCTCTCTTTTAACTGACAAATATTTCAAAATCGACTTTAAGAGAAGAGACATTTACAAAAACTGACACAAAGAGATTTTTGCTGCGGAAAGTAATACTTCATCCCTTTAGATTTACAACTGTTATTGTAAAAGTTTTAAATTTTTCGCAATAAAACTTATTTTAGACCAGAACACAGTGAAAGAAAGACATTTGAGAGAGAAATGTGTGTGTGTATGTGTGTAGAGTGAGAGAGACAGAGAGAGACACAGACACTCCCTGAAAAAAGTTTTTATATCTTCTTGTGTTTATTGGCTGCTTATTATTGCCATTGCATTTTCAGAAAAATGTTTGTTTGCTGGAAAAAATTTTTTTGTCGAACAGAAAATGAAAATAACAGGCGATAAATAACTAAAATTTATTTTTGGGTATCATTACGCACATAACACTAAAATAATATATTAGCCAGAAATAAAGTGAAATTGGCTTTTGTGTTCAATGCCTGCTTCTTGCGTGTCTGTGTGTGCGTGTATGTGTGCTGCCATTAAAAAGTTTTCTTTCACCCGTTTATAATCATAATACTGTGGATGTTAAGGAAGCCCATTATCAATTGTCACATAAAATGAGAGAGAGAGAGAGAGAGGGGAGAGAGAGAGAGAGAGAGAGAGAGAGAGATCATTGTCCATTGTTTTGCAGTAACATTCAAATGATTTGACAGCAAATGCTGTTTTCCCACATCATCTCAATTGCAGCGATATATAGTGCGATCTCTATTACTCTTTCTCTGTTCGCTCTCGTTTCCACTAATAAAACACTAAATTTCTCTTAAAACAATTAAAAGTTGGAGACGGAAATTTCACTTTACGGCTATTCATAATATGATATTATTAATCTGTTAAATGCAATTAAATTTTATGCTTAACCATTGTTTGCTAAACTTTTCAAACTATTATACTGCGAAATTGTAAAACTTTTTTTAATACATAAATTTCACTTCCATATAAATTGAACTTTTCTGCTCGCTATTAACTTTGCTTTATAGATATATTTATAGCCTTAATTAACATAGAAATAATATCAATCTGTTCGCATAATTAGATATTAAGTTTTAGCGCTATTCAGTGCTTAATTGCGAGCGCACTAAAACATAAACTGTAACATCAAAAGAATCGCAAAATTTTTATTGATTTTGGGTTTGGCTCCAAAATGGAGATTAAAATATAAGCAACCTCTCTCTCTCTCTCTCTCTCTCTCTCTCTCTCTCTCTCTCTCTCTCTCTCTCTCATCGTAATTTCTTTCTTCTTCTTAAGATCGCATACGACAATCCAAAAGAAGTAAGTTTGCATTTTAAGTGAATTTTTTTCTGCTGAAAAAAGAAAATTTAAATTATTTTCTTATTATACATTATAATGCGAAATAAGTAAGTGAATGTAAGTTGTATTTGCAATTTTCTCGATTTTTACAATATATCTGGTGATTTGCATGATCTCTTATTGTCCTGCATATGAATGGAGCAATAATACCCATATTATATTTTAAAAGATATAAAGATAGAGTGAATGCAAACTGAATGAAAAAAAGGTATTTTCCAAATGTGGGGTAAGAATAAAGTGAATATGAGTGATATAAGTGAAAAATTGGCAAACATTGTGTGGCATGTGTGCCACATTGTGACTTATTTTTTTCCTTTTTGGTTTTTGCAGCGGTTTTTTATAATAAAAAAAACTTCACCAGAAAAGAAAAATAAAGAGACTGTCGCCGCCAAATCTCGTAATTTAGAGTTTTTCGCTTTGGTATCTTCAAAAGACATTTGTATTGAAAGGAAGTTCAATTGAAATAGTGTTTACAATACCTAATCCTCCTTTAATAACAGTAACATATATATAATATCTCTTCTCTCTCTCTCTCTCTCAACAAAAAATAACTCAATTAATCTGTTTATCGAAAAATTATATTATTTGAATATATACTTTCTCTCAAACAACTTTTATTCTATTAGCTTTTAATATAAAATAATAAAATAACCATAAAATGTGTGCCAAACGAGAAGAAATTTCATACATAAAATAAATTTATTTTCAAAAATTTTATCTCTCCCTAAAATATAAAGCGATAATAAAATAAAAATAAAAAATCTATAAAAGAATTAAAAGGAAAAACGTCTTATACGATTTTTTATAATCTTGTTGGGGAACTATATTTATATGTATTGGAAGCTACCCTGCATTAGTGGCGAAAAAAGCGTAAATTTGAAAGAAGAATATATTTCATAGCTTATTCATCACTGGAGTGAAAGATCGCATTGAAATGTTTTGAAAATTCCATCATTGGTAGCGAATGCAATAATGCAATACATCTTTTGTTAATGTGGCGATTTTCTCAGCCTTATAGTGAAAAATATGTGTTATACGCTCATAAGCTGCTTCTTCTTTCTGTGGGTAATGTTAGATCCACTTGAGTGGGTATATTAAAAGTGGTCGAAAGTGGCTCGTAAGCTAAAGAATACGGCATTTTTAATAATAATAGGGGAATGTATGCGGTATGTTATAATGTTATATCCACACTGCATATTGTGATTATTGTTGGGGGTATTATAATACGCGAAGCGATTGCTGCTATTATTATATTTTGGTGTATACTTTCTTGCAAATGCGAGGCGTATTAAACGGTGTTCGGGATTGCACTTATTGCGAACCATCCGACCTGAAGGGATTAACGAGAGGCAAAGGCAGATGCAGTTGCGAGACACAAGCTTTTCACTCTTTTGGTGTGAACTCATCTGTAGTTATAGTGAGACAGCTGATAATAATACAAGCATGAGAACATGTCGTTTATGTCTTTATGCTTTCGCGAGCGCTCACACAATACACACACACATAGAGACACATAGAGAGAGAGAGAGAGACACACCAATGTCTTCATCTATTACATTAACTATAACGCATCTAACTATTTAGGTGATGTCCATCCATCCTAACATACAGACATTTTATTTAACGTCTGCCATTCATTGGCATCTATTGTATTACTATTGTGCTCCTATTGTATTGGCTATCATAGGCTTTATTGAGTATTCCTCTATCTATCCCTCTCTTCTATTTTATAACTTATATATTGCTAACATCACAACTGTTCCCATTCGACAATAACATAACTCTTAATTTCTTGTGTACGACTAGCGCATGAAAATTCCATGAACACAAGAAAAATACATTTAAGTGATTTATTTTATCTAATACTAGAATCGTATTAAGCATAAAACTGCAAACTGTATTTCGACAGTAGTGAGGCTAAAATGAATCTCTTCTTACTGTTTATAGCAGTATAGCAGGTAAAGAATTATGAGACCAACACTTGCACCAGTAGTGTACCGTATATTCCACTATAACACTACAACAGTAGTTTGTACAGCTCTTTGCATTAAGAGTTTGCTGCTGCCATCCAACTAAGCACTAAGAATAACAAACTATTTTCTTATATATACTTAGTGACGTTCGTTACCGGTCACGATAAAACATAAAAAACGGCGGTCACGACCGGTTTAATTAACATTACCGGTAAAATTTACTTAATATCGGCGGTCAAATAACGTTTAT
>JAQIVF010002893.1:0-10171 GCA_034698365.1 Steganacarus magnus | reverse complement strand
ATCCGATAGTAACGACTTCGAAGATCTTTAGCCATTCCTCGACTGTAGCAGTTGCCGCTGATCCGGAATACTTATCGGTCGTATTGTCTATATGAGCGCTTACCCGTACGGTCACCAGTTTGGTCACTAGCTCTGATTTTTTCCGTCTCTGATAGCTATACAATTTAACGTTTACGGTGCGATACGCTTTTTATTTTCATAAAACATTCTTAATTTTATTTTAATCCACTGTAATCATTATTTTGTTTCTTATATATAAAAGTTATATAAGTAATTAAATGCTTATAGTATATGTGTAGTTCTGGTATATTTTATCTAATAAACGTATAAATATACCCTGTTGTGGTGTTGTGGAAATCATGATTTTTTTCAGAGCATTTTAGTGAAAATATTTTTGCAAAATAGATAATCTTTTTACTTAAGATAATTGCTAACTAAAAAAATTATTAAACTTAAAAAGTACTGTGAATAATAGCACTAAAGTTAATTGAATTTTAAAAAAATATAGCCTGTCTTCGTTCATCTCATATTGATTACTATCTATTGAGGTGGTGTACAAATTTTGTTATAAAACTCAGTTAAGACTTACGTGCAGAACTGAGTTGAGAATTGATCACATAAATATTAATTAAACTAAAAATAAAGTATAGCATAAAATATATATGTAAATATTTTTTTTAATAATCAATTCAATGTTTTTTCTTTATAGTTCGAGAAAATCAAATCTTAGTTTTACTTAATAAAACTACATATATATGTATATAATGTAATATAATATAATATAAATGATTATTAAAATATCACGCTATGTCGCATATTTACAAGAAAATGTAAAGATAATGTAAGCAAAGTACAATAATTATCTATTTTTTTGAGTAAATTAATGTATTTGTATGGCAATCTCGAGCAACAAAATTATGTTAACTTATGCCTTATGCGTTACGTCTTTCTAATAGTAATGACTTTATTGCAAAATAATGAAAACTTAAGTTTGCAATTAATTTGCGTGAAACACCTGTAAATAATTTAATTAATAATGATTAATAGCATATTTATTAGGAACAGACTTCACTCGTTTAGTTGTTTAAATCGAGAGATAAATCAAGCGAAGTGTGCGCTAAAACACATACGACATCGATCAGCAAAAACAACAACAATTAATGAACAAGAAATTAATAAATTTCGATCGTTTTCGAAAGATTGGTGGACAGATGAACTGCTTCAGCCACTCATGGTATTGAATGAATTGCGAGTACCATTCATCACTAAAGTGTATGAATTTGCGAGTTCCGGTTCGGGTACAAGCAAACCATTAAATGGTATTAAATTACTAGACATCGGATGCGGCGCCGGTTTCCTCAGCGAACCATTAGCCAGACTCGGAGCAGATATGACATCAATCGATCCGATTGACACCAATATTAGTTCAGCCATAGCACACATGAATGAAGAAAACAATGAATTGGAGAACAAAATCGATTATAAGTGCGCCACTATTGAACAGTTATCCAAAACCGAGCATTATATCGATTATTTCGATGGTGTGATCGCCAGTGAAGTGATCGATCACGTAGAAAGTGTGGAAGTATTTATCAAATGTAGTCTGAAGTGTCTTAAAAAAGGTGGGCATATATTTGTGTCCACAATAAATCAAACAATGTATGTGTATTTCGGCGCAATACTAATCGCCGAAAATGTTTCAAAGTTGTGAAAAAAGGCACGCATCAGTACAACATGTTTGTTACGCCAAAAGCATTGACTTTACTTTTAGAAGAAAGTAAGTTAATTATCAATTAATTTTATTTATTTATTATGCACTCATAATTCTCGAATTCGTTTATAACTTAAATATATATTTACTTCTGGTTCTTGACTTATGATTGGTTGTGTGGTGTTTAGAGTTTTATGATTTATTTATTCGTTTATCTCTAATCAGTGAATGTTTTCTTTACTCAGATGGTTGTAGTGTGGCTCTAATCCACGGAATGCGTTATAAGCCACTGTGTGGCCGATGGTTTTGGACAAAAAATCAAAGCATCAATTATGCGCTTCGAGCCATTAAGAAATGATTGCGATCGCGCGCTCACAGTTTTTGCGTGTATTATCGAGACTATATCTTAAATTTGATTAAATTTGAAGTAAATTTTAGGTTTCATTTATTAAATTATATTTTATGCTTTTATTTAATGCTATTCTAAGACTTAATTCTTATTGATTTTCGAAGTTTTGAAAATTAAAATTTTAAAGTTACGTAACATTTTGTTTCTTTTATTATAGTTTATTTGATTTTTATTATATATAAATTTTATATTTTATGTTATGTCAATAGTGATCCATTTAGACTAGACTCCATAAAAATCCTAACAGAGCTAAAAATTAATGAAAAATAGTAAAGGAATGCACGTGAATAGTGCTTTACGCGTATACGAACATAGCAAGCACATAGCATATCTGCACACAAAATTAAGGTTAAAAGTAAAGCAATGTAAATGTAAGGCGTAAAAATCTCGTGTTACGAGTTACACTAAGCACAGTAGGGGTAAAAGTAGGGTCAAAGAATGACTGTACTACACTTTACTACAGTTTAGTGCAGACGTCATAGAATTACACTATTTCCGCATGAAAGCTTAGAGCTTTCTTTGAGTAAATATGCTGCTTTAAAATAAAATGAAAAATATTAAAATAAAATAGAAATACAGAAATTTTGCAAACGTTCACACATTTATCACTTTTATTACCTTAGTGGAAAACTAAGATATATTGCATTCGGTCTGTTTTCAATATATTGTGCAATATAAGGTAATTAAAAATCTATCTCTTAAAAATTCAAGATTTTAAAGTTTAATTGCATGCATAAAAGTGAAAAATAAAGCTTTAAATAGAGTTTAAGCTACACTACCCGTGAGAAAGTGAACATTAGTGAATCTTAAAATTGCATTACTATTCAAATAAATTTAAAGCAAAAATATTTTTAAAAGCAAAAAATCCCAAATTGATAAATCTGTATATTGAGTTAATGCGTTTTCTGTCACTTTGATATATTTTACAACTAAAAGTTTAATAATATATTTCAATAGGTTTATATTATAGTGGGCGGTCTCGGAGGGTTTGGATTAGAGTTGGCGTATTTGATGGCAATGCGTGGCGCGAAGAAATTAGTGTTGACTTGCAGAACAGGCTTTAAAAATGCTTATCAAAAGTAATATCTCAAGAGATTTAAAAATATTGAAAAATTAGTTGAATATAAAATTGATATAACTGTGTCTAATAATATTGCAGTGACACTCGAAGGCGCAAATAAATTAATAGATGAGGCAAATAAAGTGGGAAATGTTGGCGGAATATTTAATTTAGCTCTTGTTTTGAATGATGGGTTTATCGAAAATCAAACTGTTGACACATTTAAAGAAGTTTGCGAACCAAAACTTAATTTATTGGTTAATTTAGATAAAGTAACACAAGCTAAATGTACGCAATTTGATTATTTCGTATGCTTTTCATCACTAACTTCCGGTCGCGGAAATGTCGGTCAGAATAACTATGGTTATGCTAACTCTGCGATGGAAAGGATATGAGAATTCAGACGAAATAAGGGTAACAATATTTAAATATACAAAACTATTTTCATCATATTTTAATTTTTGCTTTATTATGTGAGGTTTGCACGGTTTGGCAGTACAATGGGGACCAATCGGTTACGTGGGTGTTGTTGCTGAACAGTTACTCGCAAATGATTATAATGTCTAAAATGAAGTTATTTTACGGTATTTTGCTTCAACGAATTTCTTGTTGCCTCGTCGTTATCGACCACTTCCTTCAATCCTCTTCACCCGTATTATCGTCGCTCGAAAAAGCGGATCTCGAAGCTGCAGAATCTCAATCGGAAGACGAAGTAATCGCACAGCTATGCAGTCATTTGAATATTGACAGTCGCAACGATGAGACGTTGGGAGAAATCGGTCTCGACATTATGATAGCTATAGAAATTCAACAACGATTGGAAAAGTATTGCGAAATTTCTCTAACATTGCCTCAGATTCGAAAGATTACTTTCGGAGAGTTAATAGAATTCCGAGACGGAAATAAAGAGAAAATGCGTCAATACTATGGCTAAATCTCTATGGCCGTTAACAATGGTCTATGGCTTCGCGTCTTCAAAGGTGTAAAACTGCGTCGCTAAAGGTGTAAAAACTTTATAAAAATGTTATTTTTATTTTTCATTCACTTAATTAATAAAATGCATAATTTTTATGTTATTTTACCATCGAATGTTAAATCATTTTCACAAAACACTATCGCAAATTAAAGAACAAAATTAGCTACTCGTTTAATATTTACTGATGATTGGGAAGTTGGATTTGTTGAAATTTCTTATACACTATCATGGTACAATATTCCGAAAAAAGAACCAATTTATTTTATGTACTAGGATATCAAGTAAGCAAAGATATAACGAAAAGATACATTTACTGGAAGGAATGTATGACTCAATAGATCAAGCAATTATTTCTATTAATAAAAATGACATATTTTGATTATAAAAATGTGGATGATATATTTAGACCTCAATATGAAATTGCTCAAAGAGATAGATAAATAATTTAACAAAGAGTACTAAAAAATAATAAATGAGAATTTGTTTTACTGAGTGATAATTTATGTAATATATTTGGATTAATAAACATCATATGGCTAAATTATATACAAATAGGTTATCAGAATATGAAGAGATAGAAAAAGAATATATTAAAAATAATGTTCCATATCAAGATATTGAATTTGAAGAACCTGATATTTCAACAAATTTATATACAGCAGAAAAGCCATATGATTTAATTGGTGGCTATCAATAATTGTTTGTATATTCAGATATAGTTTCACCTTCATTTGATGGAGATTCATATACTCAGTTATTAACAAATTCAACTATAAATTTGGTGATCAAATTATAATTACTTATCCAAATACATATTATGTACCAGTTTTAGCAAAAAAATTCGTTATTATAGTAATTGATATAAAGGATGATAGTGGAGAGAAAATTCCTTTTCAATTTGGTAGAAGTATTATTACATTACATTTCAGAAAAGTTTATAAAAGGAATGAAAACTTAATATTTTAAAAATGAATCCATATACTAATTATTACATTAATCAAGTTGATTCTGATCTTCCTGGTTTTCAGGGTATATTTATATTTACCTTACGATGTATCACTTCAAGTGATTTTAATAAATATTTGTAACGCAGTTTAGTGTAACTCATTTTATTTTAATTAAGAGTTCGAACTCTAAACGATTTAACAGCGTCTGAACGACGCTTTCATTATTATTAGCATCAAATGGTAAGCGACGCGCGCGACATTCGACACACATCACAACACAATCAAGCGATCATTGGTGTTGTAGCGGTCAGCGACGCGTTCTCATTGGCTGGACGTCAATCGGTAATTTTGGTGACGACGCGATACGTGTGAAGCGGTGTTTGGCACGAGTGGCACGTTTCGCGCGTATCATTATAAATATTATAAATGTTTCTGTACAACAAAAATAATGTCAATTCAAAAATTATATATAAAATGTTTGTGCAATTAAATAGAGGATGCGATCACATAACAAAATATTTTAATCGAAACTTTAAACCAAAAAATTATTGAAAGCACAAAACAAGTGATACTTTGATCAAATTGTTTAAATTAATCGAAAATAAAGTTAATTACTATATAGACGTATATGAGTTTGTCATAGTTACACAGAATCCAAACCTCTAGGGTGGGGTCAACTCTCTAGATTCTCAAAAATTTAGTCGGGTCAAATCTCTCCGGAATTAAGCGACAATTTTTCCTAATTTTTGACAAAAATTATTGCGGTCTCAAAAACTCATCGGATTTAAACGACAATTTTAGAAAATCTCGATTTTTCGTTAGGGGGGTCAGATTTTCCCGATTTTCTTGGAGGAGTCAACCCTGAGCAAAGCACCCTTCTGTGTAACTATGGTTTATTTACATATTTGGGTAATAGGATATTATATATACATAAAAAATATGTACATAAACTCACATTATATTGCATTAATCATATGCACATAACTTATTGTTAGAGACTGGAAAATGGGGACACAATTTTTGTGTTTTCGGGGACACAAATGGGGACAAATTTTATTCGATTTTGGGGACAAATATGGGGACAAAAAAGTGTGTATTTCACTTAGAAACAGTTATAAAATGTTCAGATTTTAGGTGTTAATCTAAAGATTTTCAAAATTGTTGGTGAGCCAAAAACTAGAGATGAGAATTTAGGCTGAGCCTAAGACTTGTTAAGAGTCTCTAGGCTGACAGACTTGTAGATGTCGTAGGCTTTAGGCTTAGGCTGATAAAAAACAGTTGGCTTAGTCTTAGGCTCAGCCTACGAGTGAAAACCTTAGGCCGCCTATTTAGGCTCTTTAAAAATTTAAACGACTAATAAAATTGAAATAAATAATAGATTTTAATGTTAAAAATAATTCAATTAATTTAAAATTGAATACGGCTAATATTTATATTTCAATTTAAGTGTCAAATTACTGAAACATGAATTTTTTAATTTTTAATTAATGAAAATATTATACTATATTTATTTTTTAAAGAAATTACGATATAGAGTACAGCCTAGAGGTTAGGCGGCCTTTTTATAGACAAGTCTGTTGGAGCCTAAGCCTAAAATCTTTCAAGTCTTAGGCTTAGGCTCAAGCCTATAGCCTATGAAAAATGTAGGCTTAGGCTCAGCCTATAGCCTAAGCCTAATGTTAGGCGGACTAAAATGCTCATCTCTACCAAAAACTCATCGGATTTAATCGACAATTTTTTCTCACTTTAGTCAATTATGGGGACAAATGTGGACAATGTCCCCAATATCCCCAAATTCTAGTCTCTACTTATTGTATGGTGAGACTGCTCGACATCACTAAATTTTATCATAATTTAGTTCAACTCTCAACCATATGTTGCTGTAGTTTAATTAGTGTTTCGATCCCTTTTCAATTAGTATTAAACAATGATTATAATGCACTAATAATGGAAAAGAGTGAGAAGTGAAACGCTCCACTTTTGATCAAGCATTAGATATCAATGTGAGAAATTTTTGGCAATACTTACAAATGTTGCCTTTATATTGACATCGACGCAAACATCGATAAGGTGTCAGCGTTTAGGTTAACACCTTATCGATTATTTGCGTCGATGTCAATCTAAAGGCAACATTTATAAGTATTACTAAAATTCCTCATTGATATCTAATGCTTGCTTTTGATTGTATCATGAATTTGATTTATCTATTTTTTAAATTTTAATTTAATTTTAAATTTTATTAATTTATTTGAATTTCGTGACTACAAAATTTCTTTAAATAAAAATGTATTTTTTAAAAACTATTTGTTTAAAATTTATATAACCAAAACTAAAAATTATTTTTAACATAAGACAACGAAAAGATTAATACCGATATGCAGTCTATATATATGCTGCTCCAAACCGAGTGCTAATTAAATAAATTCTTTTCGATTATTAATTCTGTTTTATCATTGGTTTTAAAATAATTTTGTAAGGCTTTGTTGGTGGTGTGAGTGAGGGATACGAGCAAACATCAGTATAAAATTCACCATCAGTATTTGTCATTCAGTGAGAAAATCAGAGTTGAATGCGTTTCAAAACAATTCAAGAGATGTTTGTTTAACAGACAGTACATACTAAAAACACATCGCGTATACAAATACGATCGCATTAAACAAGACAATCCATTCAATTCATTTCCAGTAAATCATTTGTACGAATATCCGAAACGAGTCGCAAACAAATCACAAAACACTGCGCGAATCACTAACTTTGAGCGCGTTTTGAAGAAATGACAGAAAATTAATTGCATTGAAATTTTTGAATGCAAGGAGAAAATAAAATTCGATGATTTAATACAAATAATTATTAATAATTGCAATGATCTGAAGGAAATTAGTATTTGTAGTGAAGAAGATAATGGTTGTAAAATATCACACAATACTTTAAATGATTTTGGCGCTAAATTTGGTAAAACTTTGCAAAAAATTAATTTCGACAGTTCTGTTAATAATAATATATATAATTTGATAAAATATTGTCCGAACATTGTATCGATTAGTGATATTAATGTTGAAAATTTACTCAACAGTGATATTTCATTAAAGAAATTAAGTATTGCTAAATATATTGAAGGATGTGATGACAGAGAGTTAATGAAGAGATTTGTTAAGAAATATGGAAATACTATTAAAGTGTTTGAATCGCAATGTGATGGCAATAATTGCAGTGAATTCATGTCACAATTATCTCAATTAAATAATTTAGAGGAACTGTCTGTGGAGATCGAAGATTCTATAGATCTATTAGAGTTAATTAATGGTTTGAAGTGTTTGGCCTCTAATTGTAAATTAAAAGTCTTAAATTTAAAGTTTACTATCGAAAACCTAAACAATAGTAATAGCACTGAATTTTTAAAAGTTATCAATCGTTTCACTCAACTGACATTCGTACGATTAAATGAAATTCGTATCACCACAGAGTCGATCGAATTGATAACAATTAACGATTGCAAACAATTAACGCATTTTATAGCTGACGTTATTTATGGCGACTGATTTTTCAAAGATATCGACAAATTTTTACCACAACTAACTTATATTATTGTGCAATCATTTGATGTAACCGATGAAACGCTAAATCATTTGGTAAAATTAGAGCATTTAAAAGTTATTGATGTGAGCTCATCGGATAACTCGCGCATAACACACACCGCTATGTGTAATGCTTTAGAGAGCTGTAAACATTTTCAAGAGTTTAGTTTCCATGGTTGTCCGCAAATAACCATACATGTTATGATCGAAACTGTAAAAAGTAGACCACATTAAATTTGTTAACCATTTCGGATGTTGTGAACTAAAACATCATAAGATAATTTGCTCGACAGTCAAAAGATATGGTGTACCGTATAATTTGAAAATTTCATACGAATATTATCATAACGGATATAAATCGGTTAAATTCACATCTAAGTCTCATTTTTGAGGTAACATTAATATACCTCATTATTAATAATTTTTAATCTAAAACTCATAGATTTAGTTCCTGAATCTTTATATTTGAATTGTAAAATACGTTTAAATCGGAAAATACATGTAATAAGTAGAATGAGTTTCTATTGTTCTGCAATTATTCTGTGCCAGGCCATGGAATAGGTTAAAGCTAATGTCACAAAACCAGAGTCCATTGAAGGCTGCAAAACCATCGAAATTTTAATGAATAGCTCTGGTATAGGATAAACCTAATGTCTCAAAAACTATTAAATAAAATTTAAACATGTTAAAATGCAAAATATTTATTGAGACAAAATTTAAAATATTAAAAATACAATAAAATATTTAAAAAATTAACAAATATAATTTACTCAAAATATTTAAAAATTACATTAAAATTTTATTGAAATGTTAGTATCACATCGATTGCATTTGACTTTGATGCGATTCTTGTCAAAGTATAGTTTCACTAGATTTTGTTTACACTAATGTTTTCCGTGAGAATAAACTTCAATACAAAGAGGTATTACAACATGGAACAAATCTTTTTTACTTTTAATTTCAAATTTATTGTTAAAATAAGATTCATTAAAATATGGAACAATGGTTTGATGACTATTAAATAATTTTAAAATTATTTGAATTTTTTTAATAATTGATGAAATGAGTTGAGGCTAATAAAAAATTTTAAAATTAGACAACTTGAGTATTAAAAATTAAATATTTACATTTTCATCGTTGTCGTCATTAAATAAACCTCTTGGTATATAACTGGATATAGTTGTGTTTTCTTCACAAATTTCCATTATTTATTTAATATGTAATGTTCATGTGAAAAGAGCTAAACATCAACTGATATTTTAATTCGCTAAATCTCTGAATTTATATTAAATTATATCGAAATCATGACATCTAATAAATGAATTATTGGATAATTTTTATAATGATAAAATTATATAAACCCTATTTAGTATTATTTTAGCTAAATTTAACAAAAGTATAATTTTTATGTTACGATACCGTCTAATGTTAAATCATTTCCACAAAATACTATTTCAAATTATAAAACAAAATTAGCTTCACGATTAACATTT
>JAQIVF010002892.1:0-10173 GCA_034698365.1 Steganacarus magnus | reverse complement strand
ATCTTAGAGTTAGAGAAAAATAAACTTAAAATAAAAAACACATCACTAAAAGAAATCATAACTCGATTAGCAGTGCTTTGCTAAAAATAGATATACATAGATATACATAAACACAAAAAAATAATATAAACAAATATATAATAACTGTAAAACCATAAACAAAAACAAAACCGAAACACATTTTTTCATTCCCTCCACAAAGTATGTAATACCAACAAGAAAACAGATATCAGAAAAACACCAAAATACAAAATGCAATAATTCCGACTAACTGTAAATATTCTTAATAACTATATAATTATTATCATTTTCTAAGAAATTTAATAAAATTTCATTAAAATCATACGCGATATTGGCTTTGTTTAACGTAACTTATCTGAACTTTACTTTAAAACAATGTGTGAAAGTTTGGTACATATGTGAATAGGGTTTAAATTATGTGAAGGTTAACTGGATCATAAAAAATTTTCATAATTGAGGTATTGGTTGAAGTGTTTGTGCTTTTATATTTAGTTGCCAAAATCGATTGGCAAAATTCAAAGTTGCTATAAATAAGCTATCATCTAAAAGATTAATTTATTTTATTTAATAATACATTTTAATTATACATTAGATGACACATTCATCGAAAAAAAAATTAATAAACAATCTTGATAAGAGAGCGATAAGCTCGTGGCACTCAAGTGTCAATGGTTTAGTAAGTTTTTTGTCTTTAAAATTTCATTATTTTTAATTTTAATTTTTTATTTAAGCTCTAGAAAAATCTACGGAAAACCATATTTTTGTTCGCCGCAAAAATGGTTGGTGAAGTCGGAAACAAATGTAAAAATTAATTGAAAATTCACGACATATCACTGTAAAAATGATTTGTACGAAGAAACATATTGCAAGTTTAAATCTAAATCTATAGATTTCTGTAATCAATATCAAATGCAGTTATGATGGGTGTGTTATAAAAGTTACTTGAGTCATATGTCAGAGAGAAGCATCTAAACAAACGCAGACATAAGCAACGCAGACTTAATAAAAGTTTGAACACGTTTTTATTTCCTTTTTATTCATAAATTCCAGCAAATTCCTACAAATTTTAAAATCCCAATTGAAATTTGTATGCATGAATAGAATTTTACTGGTATTGAGGGCGAGAGCGGCGGAAAATGTAATTTTGCCTCTAAGGGAGGGACCACAGGAATTGATAAATTTTACCAGAGTGGGCAGGAGAGGGAGTGTAAATATGAATATTTTTCAACCTTTTAAGCATAGGAATATATTGAAAAACTTGAATCCAAACGTTTTAATCAAATTCTTTTTTCGTTAATTTTACCTTTTATTCTGATTATATTTCAGAATATTGTCATTAAATTATTATTTTTTTTTGCAAACAATAATTCTGTGTTACTTTTGTTAGCAAAAACTGTACAAAAAAAACGTGTTTATAGATTCAAACCATTTTCTTTTAATAATACTGCCATTAAGAGTAGTCTCTGATGAGAATAGTTTCCCATCAAATATCTTTTAACTTAACTCTAAAAACTTTAAAAACATTTGTTTGAAAAATTGAAGTTATGTTCCGTTAATTAACGCACTCTTAAATGAAAACCTTTTTTTTTCAGTGATAAATAGGGAAAAAACTAGTATAGTATACTCTCTGTAGAAACTAAGCTTACAATTTTAACGAAACGCGTGAAAAGAAAAAAAATCGATAAAAATTTTTCTGTTGAAAAAATAAAAAAAAAACTTTTTAATTAATGACATGTTTCTCCATAACTAAACAAAAAATCTCATTAAGCAATTCGTATTTGTATTTCGCGAAACACAAGCGCCAGCAGTATTGTTGTTGTTTCAAACATTGTTAAGTGTTTTTTTTTGCATCATTAAAAAAGTTAAGTTACAGTTACAGAGAGAAAATAATTAAATTGTGAAAATCATTTACATTTGCATAATGTTTTGAAGATAACGTCAAGTGTCGACTTATATTTATTTTCGCTTCGGTATTCTCTGGAAAAAGCTCTCATTTTTTTGTTTAGAAATAATGAGTAAAATATGCGTAAAGTTAGCGGAGGAGATGTGAGAGAAATAAAACGCTTTGATTATTTGATGTTTCATTAAAACATTCTTTTCATATAATTAAGAGTTCAATTATTTTTAACGAATTACAGTCACATTAACTTAATATTACAATGTGTGACAATTAACTAAACCTGAATCCAGTATTATTTTATAATTTCTAATAATATAATTTTAATTTTGTGAACAGAGAGAGACTATTCCGAGATAATAAAGGCTTAAACAACGAGTTTAGAGATTTTGCTTAAATGAGATTAATTATTAAAAATTTTAAAAACTATTTTGTTATAAATTTATAGATTTTTTTTATAGATTTTCGTCAAATTTTATAAACTTTGTGCTAAATGAACCACTCTTTCTGTATAATTAATGTTTTATTATGCTTTTGTAATATTCAACAAAAATATACAGTATTTTAAAATTAACTTTATTATAATATAATAACACCGCAGATATGATTATATGTAGATTTTGCTCAACAAAAGCAATTTTACGATAAAAAACATTATAGAAATTTTTTCCAGTTAGCGATTAAAGCAAAGCACTTACGATTATTAGAGAGACTTTTTAATATTATATACAAAATATACCTATTCTTTAAAACTCTATTATTCTCATGATTGTGTGTGTCTTCTCTTCCACTGCTAATAAAATATCAAATAAGATTAAACTCATAAATTTTGAATTAGAGCTTATCATCCAATTTTTTTTCCTTTCCTTTATATTTATGGAAAAGTATAGCTTTTTATTTTAGAAAAAAATAATGATTTTTTTTTCTCTTTCAATACTGTTGTGAAACACTTTTCTTTCTTCAAATAATAAAATAACAATATAATGATATAATGGTTTCATTTTAGTCATTCTGTAAAAAAAAGAAAAGAATTACACAAACATTACGTTCAAGAATAGTGAGAGTAAGAGCGCGCACACATAGCTTACACACAACAATGTTTCTCTTCTCTACAGCTGTGACAGTACAGTATAGCCAATACAGTACTAGTAGTTGTAGTGTTTAATAGCGCTTCGCACACATAAATTGGGCATAAAATTTAAGGTGAATTTCGAAATTGTGTGTAAAGAGTGCGAAATTAACTTTTTTTTCGTTACGTTTGGTTCACAAAGTGAAAGAAAAATAAAATAAAACAAAAGGTCATAACTACTGCCATTATTTTGGAAACAAAAGTGGGTTCACTCTCAGAGTTAATGCCAATTTCAAGTGTTATTTTAAACGAGAAGTGGTATTGTTTTTCGCGAAAATGTTTTTAAGTAAAAAAACACACAATCATAATAATAATAATAAAATAATAGCGCAGTGTCTGTCGTTTTGGTCTCATCTTTGGCACTCTTTATTGTTATTATTGTTTTTTTATTGTTAAAATAATAGTGTCTGTACTTTAAAATAATAGTCAAAATATCAGTTGAGAACATTCACTCATTAAAGCGCTAAAAAATATGACGACTTTTGGAAGGCTTTTAGAAGCGATTAAAAATTATGAGATTTTTTCGTAAAATGATTTTTGTTAGAGAAAAACTTTTTAATGATATATATATTAAATATAATATATAGTGTGTTATTAATAGAAATAAAATAATATAATGAGCGCTCGTTATTATAAACTCTAATGCACTTATGATGAACTCGTAATTATTTTTAATAAATCATAAAACCTATGTTTTTATATGCAAAACCTTTGTTTGCTTATCATATATTAAGTTACAAATGAAATATGTTTTTTGGTTAAAATGAAAATGTTTTCGTAGTCTTATTTTGTTTTTGCAAATTTTATGATTAAAGAAATATAAAACTCAACTCAAGATAATTCCATTTAAAATAATATTTTGCAAAATAAGATCTAATTCTAAATAAGAAAGCTTAAGAAAATTCAATTTAAAACTTTTTTGAAAAAGTAATTATATTAAGCTTATTAGGAATGTGAAAGAGTTTATTTAAGCTTATTTACTGTATTATACTGTGATTGTAATGCAAGGAAGTAATATTTAGGGCGCAAATCATTTGTTTGAGATTATCGTGAGTTTACTGTTAGATATTCTAGTTTTGTATTCAATCAAATATAAAATCCTAAAATCCTTCAAATTGAATTTTCACTCTCCGGTTAAGACTAAGAGACGAGAGAGAGAGAGAGAGAGAGAGAGAGAGAGAGAGAGAGAGAGAGAGAGCAAAGTAGAGAGGAATTGACAGAATGGAGTGTTTGAAGACTTAAAGAGATTTAAAGTCAAATTTTGTTATTTACTTTTTCTTATATGTAGTCTCTCTTTCTATATATAAAGAAGTCATAGAAAGTATAGACTAAAATAAAAATCGAAATCAATTTTTGCGATTTTACGGTGCGATACTCTTTTTTTGCCGAACGGAGACACAGAAAGAGCGAGAGATAGGAAAAAAATGTATAAACTTTTAGATTTATATAAAGTTACATTTTTTGGATAATACTAGAGTTCGTTCAATTTAAGTCATTGATTGATAAGTGAAAGAAAAAAAAGAGGAGAGATACAGAAAAATGCTTTGAATGCACTTTATATAACAAAATATATATAAAAACTTGTAACGTTATGTGAATGTCTGATGAATAGAAAAGATTTTTCCGCACAAAAAAAATAATAAATTGTACTTTAAAAACTTTTTCATTCATTCCTCAAGTTCTGGACATTGTCCTATAGTTTTAGTATTACTTCTTTTTTTTGTTACCATTTGATTATCATAACTTAAAGTTTAGTTGAGTTAACTTGAATATTTCAATATATAATATATATATATATTTAGAGAGGTTTTAAATATTATTGATATTTTCTATTCGGAGAAATTTTTGATAGGAGTTTTGCAATTTAAATTATCAAAAGTTTGGATCGTTTCACGAGTATTTTTCAACGTTTCTCTCTTTTTTTTCCAACCGAAAAAACTTTTCCATTAATGCGAAATTCAAAATTAAATTTACGATTCAAATTCGGATTTCTCTCTCTTTTTTTTCATTGAAATGTTTTGTGTTGTGAATGAAACTCATTTGAATTTTGAAATTAAATTATTTAAATCCCGTATAATATTATTAGCGCTTCAACCGTTAATTAACTGACTTTTTTTCAATTTAATTTAACAGTCAAAAAAAACTACTTAACCAATGAAAGAATGAATGCATGATTTATTTTTATGCCTTCAAAACTTGTATGAAAATTAAATTATTGTTATTAACATAATTTTTTAAGAATAATGAAATTTAATTATTATCTTACAAATGACAAAACAAATTGGTATTTATTAAATTAAATATTACCGGATTTGATATCATTTATATTCGTTAGTATTATACCAATAAAGTTATACATTCCATAAATAATAATTTTTCCAGTAATTTATATAAAAGTTAAATTTATTGTCTGAAAAAATGCTGAAAATATATTTTCCAATAAATTCTAATCTTAATTCTCGAAAATTATTATTAATACTGTATTATTAAATATTATTATTCATAAACAGTAGTCATCCTATTATCGCACTGTTAATTGATATGAATAACATATTTGGTGTCCAATCGTAAAAATATCCATTTGCTGTGTTTTGTGACCTAGTTTTCGATAAATATATGCGGAATCACATCATTATCCGGTAAGTAAAACAAATAAGCTAAAAACTCCCGAAACAGAAAATCCATTTTGTCAAATTTATGCACATTATTATTGAGCAAAGTTGAGCATTGGCTATCGAGAAATAAATAAAATAAATAAAAACGCATCGCAGAGAGAAAAAAAAATCAAATCGAATAAATTCTAATAAATATTTTCGTTTCCGAAAACAAAACAAAACAAAACAAAAAACACCAAACGAGTTAAAGCCAGAGCTTATATTTTACTTCTCGTTGAGTAAAAATCTATTCATCATCATTGATGAATTTTTCTTCTTTGCCTCCACTGCTGTCCTCAAATGAAAAATTTGTGTTACGGTCGAAGTCGTAAATAAGAAAAATCGCGCGAAACAACAAAAGACTCAAATTGTGAAAAATTTCAATTTATTGAAATTGATCTGATAAATAAAAAATATAGAGCGTCACACAAACACAACACACACAACAGTGGCGTTTGATTCATGTGCCAAATTGAAATAGTTTTTCTTTATTTTTTAAGAAAAGATAAAAATTGATATATATATCTCTATCTCTCTCTATCGCACAGGCGTTTTATGTGCGATAAGATTTATGGTGATCGGAGAGTAACTTTTCACAGACCCTTTTGCGAAATCTCTTCTTTGCCAGCGCAGAAAAAAATGAGAGTGAAAAAGATTTTTTCCCATTTTCTTAATATAATGCGTGTGAATGTGTGTGCAGTCAGAAACCGTTTCTATTAAAACGTGAGAAGAGATTCACCTCAATTTCGGCTTCGAAGAAGTCATTTATTAGCCTTTTTTTACGTTGACAGTCGAATTGATTGAGGTTTGAAAAAAAGTAAAGTTTTTTCCGCACACACAGAGAGAAACACTTCTATCTCTTAAGTTTTACTTACTCACACATATATATATACACACTTTTTCGGTGCACACACACCATACCAATACCAATACAATACATTCGTTCACTAAGAAGAAGATCCCAATGGAATCGTTTAGTGAACGCTTTCTGTCTCTCTTTTCTTTGTGTGTTTTGTTTCGCTGTTTTAGTTAAAACATTTGAAATAAATTGTGAAAATAATGAAAAACTTTTTAAAAATTTACTTATACTGTCTATTACTTTGCGAAACAATTTATAACTTTAGTTTTCTTATATAGCTTTTAGAAAAACTTCTTGAAATATTAGCTATAAATATATTAAAGTAAAAGCGGATAAAAAAATATTTACTCATAACACATAACGTTCATAAAAAGTTATTACAAAAACCATTTTTTTATCTCTTAAAACATAAACATTAAAAAAGCTCGAAGTTATAAAAATAAACAAAAAGGAAATAATTTTATTCCGAAGTAATTCGAGAGAAAAAATATATATAAATAAGGAATAAGTATTATAAAAGTAATAAATAAAATATGATAACAACGCATGGGTATAATAAGTATAAGTGTATCTATAAGTTATTTAATATAATTCATCTCCAAATTGCATCTCAGACTGCAGAGTATAGTAACTGATACTCAAATAACTTTTAGTGGAAAGAGAAACAGATCTGACTCTCACTTATTGAGTAAATATTAAAGTAAGATTAGAGTTGTTTGCACACAAAAGTTTATATTCAGTCATAAGTCTTAACGCGAAAAACGGTTATGTTATGTATTCTTAGATTACATTTACTGAAAGCAATTTCCAATATTGTATTGTTATTTATATAATCTCTTTCTTTCTTTCTTTTTAGCTTCAGATTCTTTGTTTCTTTCACTCAACTGTATAATTCATAAATAACTGAATTTCTTAGCACACAAATGCAAACCAATTGGTTATCGCTAATGATCGACATAAGTTAGCTCTACTGTACTGTAGTAGTGCTGCACATCATAGAGTCCTTGTTTGCCATTGTTTTTATATCTCTATACTGTAGTTGTAGTGGTGGTTCACTCACTCATGATTTATATTATCAATTACTTTAATTGTGAAACTTTTGTTATTTATTGCGCATTATTGGTTTTTGCAGTTACCGTTCAAAAGTTATTTATTTTCGCTGAAAAAAAAGTTGTGAAGCAATCAAAAAACTTTATTTTCGTTGAGAGAGTAATATAAGAAATAATTTTCTCGATTTATTTTAAGAATTTTTTTCGTTGAAAAAAATACTCACAGTTTTTTTCGTTCTTCAGTGTGTTTGCTGTACTTTTTTCTTAATGCTAATAAAAATTTATGCAAAATAATCATAAGAGCAGAAAAAGCAAACAAGTGAGAGAAAAAAATTTGATTATATTCATCGCTAAATAGCATTAACGCTCAAATACCTATAAATCATTTTAATAAAGTAAATTTGCGCGTTTAAAACAAATAGTATTACAAGTTCTTGAAGCGAATACACACCAAAAACCTGAATGTGTATTAAAACTAACAATCCGTAAAGTCATAAGAGAATTTCATTAAGCAAAATGGCACGCGAAAAATTTTTCATAGATTTATTAAAAAAGTTTTGAAAAATATTGACTTTTGATAAATTAAAGGAAAAAAAATTATGCAAACGAGTGTTGAGTTCTCAAACATTCGTTAGTCTTCTAAAGTCATATAAAATTAATAATCTAATAAACATTGGGACGACGTTTGACGACTGACGACGACATCATTATTGCAAAACACAGAAAATAAAACTCGTAAAAAAAGATTTTGATCAATCATAGAACTATGAACTAAACAAAAAAAAAGATGAAAGATATATTTTCTCAAACCATTCCGTTATATTCTTGTCCAATATTCGATGGCATTCCTCTCTCCCCTTATTTTTCTCTTTCCTTTCATTTTATGAAATGGTAATGTTTTTTGTTTCCATACACATAGAGAGAGAAAATCCCATATGAATTAATATTGAATTGTTCACAATGTCCAAAGTGATCAAAGAATGCCTTTCTCTAGCGCTTTCTCCCAATGGGAATGTCACTATTGGACAATAATGTTTTCTTGTGTGCCATTGTCTTCAAGAAATATACGAACAAATTCTCGATGACTTCTATCGGCTATTATTTGTGTTAAAGCTTTACAACACATAACGCAAAAACTATAATAGCATTAAATATATATATCTCTAAGAGATGCTCCGATTCTGCCCTAAGGGTTATTAACGTTAGCTTTACTTTGTATCACAAAAAAAGTTTGTTATGGTATCAAAAAAATAATAATAATATCAAAGATTTATAGGAAACGGTTTACGAATTAAATCTGATTTATTATTACAAGAGTGAAACGAAACGAAATGAAGAAAAATAAAATAAATTAAATGCCATTAACTTTATTGTTGTTATCGTAACGTAAAAAATAAAATGACAATAACAATAAAATTGGGCAAATAATTGTCATCTAATGCGTAATGCGATGCACAACACAACACAACCAACGCTATCATTCTGTAATGCTATAAATATTTTATGCCATAAAACTTTTAAATATCACGAAAAAAAGACTATAAAATTACTTTTTATTCTTTCATTTTGCCATTACTACTACAACAACGACATTGCATTGTTTTTAACCGAAAACACACTTCTAATAATAAATTACAGGTAACAACGGATACAACAAAAGTCTTTTAGGGTTTATAACAATAGCAATGTTTTTGGTTTGTGTGACACGTGTGTGTGTGAGAGAGAAACTGTGTTTACGGTCGAAATACTATTTGTTTTTATTTTCACAAAGTTTTTTGAACAGAAGTCTGAACTGTTATTGTTGTGAACGCGCTTTGTATTTAAAGCAATAAATTTTGTTTGTTTTATTTATTTTTGTTTTTCTCTGTAAAACATATATAACTTACTGTACAGTTATGTTCTCAACAAAATATTTGATACGAAATGTTATTTTTGTTTTTGTTCGGTTAAATTAAAGTTAGAAAATAGAAATAAAAGAGATGATGGTCTGGTCTGTATGGTCTGTTAGCCATAAAAGTGCTCTTATCTTATGTCGCAGATGAAGTAAAAATAAGAAAACCAGTGATTTATACATTTTTTTCACATCAAGAAAAAGGAAACGAAAAAAACTTGAGTAAAAGTCTTCATAAAACTAAATGAATAATTGATTAAACGCTAATTATTAGATTAAAAGCATTCAAAACAAAGTTTTCTTTTAGCATAATTCCCAAAACAAAACAATATCTTTTTATATGCCATTAGAACTGCTATCAAAACTTTCTTTTTTTCGGATAATATTTTTCGGACACAAAACGCATAATGAGAAGAAAAAATAGATTTGATTGAGAGTAATGGTAGCACAAGAGTGACCATTATATCATTTATGGGCGTGTCTTTCATACACTTTATTATTATTATTATTATTATCGAGAAAATGAGTTAACAGTTATAACAGTTATATCGCTTTACTCAGTGAACGATCATTATCTGTATATTTGACACGTAATTACTAAGTGTCGGAAATTTCGGTTATAACCGAAAGTTTTTTTGAGCTCAAAACTTCGGTTAAGCTATATTTAAACATT
>JAQIVF010002891.1:0-10175 GCA_034698365.1 Steganacarus magnus | reverse complement strand
CCCTACCCTATACCCTACCCTATACCCTACCCTATACCCTACCCTATACCCTACCCTATACCCTACCCTATACCCTATGCTAAACCCTACCCTGTAATCTACCATATTCCCTATTTACTATATATGATAATGATCATATAAATTTTATTTTCTGGCAGTTACTTAGAACTTTCTGTGCTATTTTACCTTAAATTAAAGAATTACCGTTAAATTCAGTGATGTTTTTGTATTATTATGATCTTTGTAAAAATTTAGTTTACTCCTCCGCCATTATTTCATTTAATTTAAAATGTTTGATCTAACAGATTATTATAATTACTTTTATAAAATAAGTGCAATTTTTAATGCTATTTTAACAAATTTTTGATTTTTCTTTCATAATATTTTGTATAAAACTTAAGTGTTTTTAGTGCCCTAATATAAAAACCTTTCGTCTCGACATAAGTAATCAATTTTCCAATGAACAGTATCCTAAACTCTTCAGACATGTTTATCTAAAAGTCTTAATATTATCATAAAATAATTAAAATTTCTTTTAATGATTCAAAAGCATATTATAAGAAATATATTCTTTTATCAATTTTTGTTAATTAGATTATTAAAACGCCTTATTAGTATGAACTCAATTAAAAAAACAAGTATGTGTTATAAGAAATTGTCTGTAAATGAAATAATATCTCTTTTAAAAGAATTTAATTCATTATTTCAGTAGGAAATAAATGTTATAAATTGCGTGAAATAAATTCAAATATTTATCAGTAACTAAAACGGTGAAGTCAACGATATTGTTGAAATCTACAGCGTAAAACTAATTCAATTTTTCATTTTTGATGCCCTCAGTGTTTAGGATGCCAATTATAACCATCACATCATCCATAAATATTGACGATAGTTTACCGTAAAATCTCTCTCTGTGAGTAGAGAATAACAATTATCACTATTCCAGTTGCATAATGCTATTTATTTGCAACCACTGTCTACATCTGCGATCGATTGTTTTATGTCCGACAGAACCTCATTTCTACTAAACTTATCGGATAATTTTTTCCAAATTACTGTCGTTATGTTTTGAGCAATTTCTATACTAACGATTGATATTATTTTAGTAACTTCTGAGAACTCATTTTTAAACAATTATGTTTCACACAAGCATTATAATACAAAAAGGAATAAAATTAATATTGTCGTTAAACCAAAAATGTTTTGTTGTTTTTAGTTTACTTTAATAAATTCAGTTTTAAAATTCTAATTTTTTAAAATTTTTTCTAAAAAATATATTTTTTAAAGTAATTTAAGATTGTAGCTCATTTATTGCAAAATTAAAGCATGGTGTACACAATGTACACAAAAAAACCATATTAGTTGAGAGATATTCGTTAATATGTATTGTAATACCGTTAAAGTAAAGAAATCGGTTAACCGGTTAACTTTATTTTCTTGTTTTATATGATTTTTGATCAAATTTCAAATTTTTGATCAAATTCTCCGATGTGCATCACTAGATTAGGTTAAATCACAATATAAATAGCCTCGGTTTGTAATTAATTTTCAAAAACAGTTTTTTTAAATAATTTTTAATGTTAATAATAGTAAACTTTTAATTTCACTTTGAAAATGTTGTTCATTATATTGATATCATTTTTAAAATAATCTTTTTTACAGTATAATCAAGCGAGTCATATTATATTGCATGTAAGAGAATGAAAAAAGGCTTTTTTATCTGACTTCGATAGAAAATTGTCATATATATGGATTTGGGATTGTCAATTTGTGTGTCACGCTCTTTGATAGAAGGCTTTTTCTCGAAAAAATGTCAAAATTTGAGGCGTTTTTAGTTAGAATGTGTCAAAATAGGAGGATTTTTAAGTGAAAAAATGTCAATAAAATTGGCATATAAAACGGAATATGACATTCTGTAAAACGGAATATGCCATTCTGTAAAATGGAATATGCCATTCTGTAAATCGGAATATGCCATTCTGTAAAACGGAATATGCCAATATGGAAAACGGAATATGACTTTTCAAAGATATTAAGCGACTAAGATTTAAATATATCAAATCAAAAATAAAATTAAAGTATATCGGAAGAGCGATCGAACGCAGTGAGCAAGCGACCAAAAAAATCATACTTAATAAAATAACATCAATATATCGAAAAATATTAATACGAAGTCAGATATTTTGACCGTTACGATCTTGTTTTATTATAAACTTCTTTTTTTGGAATATAAAATTGAAATTTATGCTAAAATTATTTAACCGCTGTTTTTTTTATTTTGTGTATAATTTCTAATTGAAAATTAGCGTTTCGGTTTGGTTTTTCAAAACTTAAACCGATAAATACATTACATTTAAGTAACGTATGCGCAGATATTTGCATTTTGACCGATTAAAGATAAAAAATTATGTGTTAGAGTTATGGTAAAACAAGTTCATAACGGCCATAATATCTGACTTCGTATTAATATATTTGGATTAATTGATGTTATTTTATTCAGTATGATTTTTTTGGTCGATTGCTCACTACGTTCGCTAGCTCTATCGATTTAGTTTAATTTTAATTTTTATTTGATAATAATCTTAATCGGTTAATTTCTTTGAACTGGCATAATCCATTTTCCAAAATGGCATATTCCGTTTTACAGAATGGCATATTCCGTTTCTTATTAAGAATCATATTTTGACATTTTTTCACTTATAAAGCCTCCTATTTAGACATTTTTTCAAGAAAAAGCCTCCTATCAGAGCGTGACACACACACAGATGGAAATCTCAAATCCATATATCTGACAATTTTCTATAGAAGTCAAATAAAAAACTGCCTAATATTTCTTAAAATTTATTCATTTATTAAAAATAAGTTACAAAATTGCAAAAACCACAATATGCAAAAGATTATTATATACAACATCTAAATAATAATTATAAGAACCCGAAGAACTTCCATATCTGAGAATATCAACATTTACAAACCAATTATGACCAAACATATTGTAAAGATTTGCCCATATTTTCTCGCTTATACTGTAATAACAATTATTTTCGCTCCAATTAGTTTTGAAAATTGTTGTACAGTTTTGAAATGTAGATACTTCTTGAATTGCATTTCTTATTATTGAAAGTACAGAAGCGGTTGCTGATATATTGAAGATTGAAGAGTAAAAAGTCTGTTTAAAGTCATTAATCATCGCTTCATACATTATGTCTTGAAATTTGGTCTGTTTGAGATATATTTAATGTAATTTATTGAATAAAAATAATCAATAGTTTATCGAATACCTGACAAATAGTTGTTTTGAATATTAACACGTGAGTTGCGTTGTATGAAAACCACAGAGTAGTATTTGGTGCCGCACTTCTTCCGGAAATCAATGTTTCTATTGTTTCTGTTTAGTATAATTTAACCGAAATGATAAATAATTGCTCATTCAATAAGAAAAACTTTACATAAATAATCATTCGCGATAAAGGAATTAACTAGATTTTAAATTTTACAAGTACTTAGAATACATAATTTTGTTCATATTTTATAATATATTAATGCGGTTTTTTATTTTGTTTTGTTAGTTTGTTCTACCCTACTGTATGAGACTTTAGTGTGGAACATTGACTAACCATTTTATCCTTTCATTTTCCAACAAACTAATTTCAAGCATATGTTCAACAATTCAGCGAAACAGTCGGATAAAAATCAAGCACTTATTAAATATTAATTATTGTTTATGGTAATTAAAAAGTGTTTTGAATTTTTTTTGGCGAAAATGAACTCATTTTTTCAAAATATATTTTTTACATCTTTAAGAAAACTCAAATTATCAAGAATTCAATAAAATAATACCCTTGTTGTTTGTTTTAATTACGTTTTATTCATTGAAAAAAATCTGATAAAAATTAAATTTTTTGTGTTTAATTTGGTTTAATTTGTTTAACAGTAGCCGTGAACACTATATATAAACTTTTGAAGATTACTCTAATAAATAGTATGATCTATACTCAAAGCATTTTCATAAGTTTAAATTGATTTAAGTTAAAATAATTAAAAAGATTTCAAAAATAACCTTTCGATCCAATAAAACAATTCCATTTTCCGCCATAGAAGCTTTCAAAATCATTTGTTATGTTCTGCGCAACAACTGAGTACTTCTGTTCGTTTAAAAATTTGTGGTCAGACACCATTATACCGAGTGCCGATAATTTTGCATTTTCCGTTAACTCATTAGTGAATACAATAATTTCTTGTGTCGAACATACTTTTAGACAAGAAATTACTATTAGAATAGAAAAATACATTTTTTGTGTAAGAAGTCAGTAAACAAATATTATTCTCTTATTTTATCTATTATAAAGCTTTTATACTAAAATGAATTTAATGAAAGTGAATTATGCGATTCAAAGCAACTGCTTATAAGTTAAAATAACTTCTACCTGTGAGAGCAAAAATTTAATATAAGATAAAACTCTAGGTTTACTTGATAAATGTTTTCCTAAAAACTAGATATTTTTCAAAACACTTTCCCTTCTTTTTACTATTATTAACTCATCTTAATCTGACCTAAAAATTTCAAAATGTTAATTTAATATTTAAACGCTAATTTTTAAAAATTAACGCAGAATGTTTATTTAAGCTGCACTTTTACTGTATTTGAATTGTGTAAAACATCTGAGAGTTGGAAAAAACTTGATAAAATTAATCCTGTTTACTCTTAAACAAAACAGATAAATTTATTGACTGCTTTTAACTAAAAAAATAAACTTAACTTTTTATTAAAAAAATTAATATTTTAATAAATATTATTTATCAATATTAGATATTTATTATTTATTTTTCTTAATAGATGTCAAAATGCTTTATTAATAAATTAACAAATAATACTAATGAATTACTATAGCGCTATGCTTTAGTAAAAAAATCTATTTCCACTCTACCGATCGCTATTATTTTTGCCTCTTCTGACAACTCGTTTATAATATGTGTTTAGGACAAGCTTTGCGATAATTCAATACAGAATAAAATAAATATAAGGTATTTGTTAAACTAAGCATGTTTTGAATTTTTGAATACATCTATAATAAAAGAATTTTATTTCTACTTTATTTAGTAATTTCATCAAATTATGAGAAAATTAACAAATGGTGCTAAGATAAGTAATTACGTGCGTTATACTACTTTCATGTATTGCAATAAAATTTAATTAAATTAAAAGACAAAAGAAAAAGACAAAGACAAATTAAAAAGCGGAAAATTTACATTAAAAGAAAAAGAAAAAGAAGAAATATTTGTTCTTTTTCTTTTTCTTGAAGAAAGAAAAAGAAAAGTAAAATGAAACTTCATTTCAAAGACAAAAGAAAAAGAAAAGTAAAATTCGAAAAAATTCTGAAAGAAAAAGAAAAAGAAAAGTAAAATTAAAAATTAGCAAATAATAAAACACTAGTATGAAGTAATAAATACTTTTACAAAATTATATTTTCTAAAAAAATTGTAATTACAATTTAATTGTATTTGTAATCAGACCGCTAGCAGTTATAAAGAAGTGATCGATTCCACACTAAATTACAACATAACATTCCACTAAATTACCAGTACCCGAAACAAAGAGGTTCTATCGGCTATAAAGCAATCGATAGCAGAAGTGGGCAGTGGTTGCAAATTAATCGCGCAAAGCATTTGGAACAGTGATAATTGTTATTATATGCTAGCAGACAGAATCTACAGTAAACTATCGTCAAAGATTAACGATGATGTGACGATATTGGTTGGTAACCTGAACACTGCGGGCATAAGAATCGGAAAATATAATTACGTTTACGCTGTTGTATTCAACAGTAACGTTGATTTCACTGTTTTCAGTTACTGATATATACTGTGAAATAAAATTTAAATTTATTTCTTGCTAATTGTTTTATGAAAATAAATTTATATATCGCTTCATTAATCATTAAAATTATTTTTTTTAAAAGTTGTTATATTATTTTTTTCAAAGTTAATTTTTTTCAGATTTTTCAATTTATTTTACTATTGTCTGTTGTACACAGTGATACGTGCAAATTTGTTTGTTTAGCACCTAACACTTGTAAAAATATAATTGTTTTTTTATCAGGTAGTAGTAGTAGTAGTAGTTTAGTTTAATAGTTGATATTAGTTCTTGTTTAAGTTAAAATTATGTTGTAATAAATATATAATTATGACTTTAATTTTATCACTAATATTGATTAATGTCTCATGAGGTAAAAATCACTATCATTTTTTAACACAGATGGTAATATTCTCATAAATCATATTGAAGATTTCAGTTTTTAAATAAAATGTTAAATACTAAAAAGGCATAGAAATAATAGGCTTGATTTAATAAATTTAAAAACGTTAACCATTAAACAAACAATGATTGTATTATTTGCCAGTTTAGTAGTGTTTTGTAGTTTTGAAGCGTGTTTTGCGCAAGAATTTATTGTCCACATAAATGAGTTGACGGAAAATGCAAAATATGCTGCATTCGGTATACTGTCGGCTGACCATCAATTATTACTCGATGAGCAGCAATATTCTGTTATCGCGCAAAACATGTCCGATGGCTTTACTTCATTCTTTGGTGGAAAATGGAGATGTTTTGTTGGAACAAATGGTAAAAATATGAGTAACATGTCATTAATTAATAATTATTATCTGTAACATTGAGGTAAAACTTTATTTGGGTAATTGATTAAAATTTTATTCAATTTATAGGTGAGTGTGTAAATATTAATAGATGCAAAAAAAAATTATATTATTTGAAAAATAAATTATGAAATAATAAATTAATTTTAAATTTGAATAAAACCTACGCCTAATTCTAATAAGTTTTGTCGAATTATTGGGATAATCCTGCCCCACTTTAATCCAGTATGTTTTATCGTCCCCCCAAAAAAATACATGAGATAAATTTATAAATAATTTCTTCTCTCTCTTCAGTGGATTTTACCATTGTTTATCTATGATAATTAAACCAAATGATAAACTAAAAGTTTAAAAAAGTGTCCTTTTCGATCATTTAAATTCGTGAGTCTTTTTTTGTTATCACATATTTTATTTCTTATATAATGTTTTAATTTCATCTAATTTACTGTAATTAAGCAACTGTCTCATGTTTTAAACACAATAGATGAGTTTTTAAAATAAATAAGCATCACATAAAAATCGATAATACCATAAAATTGTATTAAAAGTATTGAAGTCGGGCCTTTTTAGAAAATCATGAAAGCCCGGCCCGATTTTTTAATTACAGGCCCGAGCCCGTTTGGGAGTCTAGTAGTGATGATGAGTTTCTGGTTCAAGAAGTTCTGGTTGAAACCTGAGACAACCTCTAGAACCTATAATACAATTTTTCAGTACTATATTTTGTAATTTAATGTTTGGATAGCAAAATAAAAATTTTCTCTTATTATTACAAATTAATTTTATAAGTGTTATTATTAAAATTAAAATTTTTGAGAGTAAAAATATATATAACGATAAAAGTTTGTATAAAGCGACTATTTACTGAAATTACATAGAAAATTATTTGCTTAAATTATTAGATCTTTCATGAAACCTTATATAGAGTTTCAAATATATTCCAAAATAGTATCCGAACCTTGCAACTTAGTTCTGGCTCTTAGATGATAAAACCTATTTAAAAACCAAACCCAAACCCAAGCCTGATGTTCGGGTGGTTTAGGTTTAGGCTCCATGGTGTTCAGATGCTCAAAACCATCATAACTACTTTAGCGCTAAGATGGATGACAAAAAATAGTTTTAATTTTCACTAATACTATGCAATTAAAATATCTTACAATATTATACATAAACTTATAAATTATAATTTTAAACATTTTGTAAATAAAAAAGGATATTAATATTTTAGTTTAAAAATTAAATTATTTTAAGGCTCTTAAGGTATAGAATTATTTTTTAAATAGATAAGTAATTCGATGATAAAATATGCATAAATAAGTTTTTTAAAACGACATCTGTCACTTTTATCTGCATTAATTTTATCATCCCTGATGTGGCATTATATTTACCTGAAAATATGACGAAGTTTATCTTGAATCAGTAGAAAGTGTACTAAAATTAATATGAAAAATCCATTTTTTAGTAACTTAAATACATTTTTAATTAAATAATTTTTTAAGGTTTTCGCTTACAAAATTTTTTCTTAAAATTTTAAAAACCTATGTACACAAAAAAAATTAGTTTTCAATGATTTTATTATAGACTTTGAGTTATATTAAATTGAATTAAAACAGGTAGTAGAAATATTATCACTTACTAATAGCAGATAGTTTTCGCATAATTATTTTCTATTATAACATTTTCATATATATAAAAGCTTAATTAATAGCAAAAACTTTATTATTAAAAAAACTAACCTGTTTTCATTCGCTGCTGCGTTAATATTAATTTATAGTGCGCAATTGTGTTTAGCACAAGATTTCGTTGTCTACACTAATGAATTAACAGAAAGTGCAAAGTTAATAACATTTGGTGTGGTAGCGCAAGAGCATAAACCACTAGCAGAACAGAAATACTCAGTTGTGGCGCAAAACATCACCGATGACTTTAACAACTTTTTTAGTGACAAATGGAATTGCTTTGTTGGAACAAAAGGTTTTAATATTTATGTTTAAAATATTTGTTATTTTTGTATTAAATAAAGAGTTATTAATATGTAAAATTCATTTTTTTTAAATTTAAACAAAGTGAGCTCCATATAGTGTTGTTTTGATAGTTAACTATTAAAATTAAAATCAAAATTATTTGGGCTAATTAATTATGATTAATTAAAATTAATAGACTATCAATATTATAAACAAGAACGACAAATTCATAGAGAGCTCACTTCATTATTAGCTTTAAATAGCAAAAATAAGCTAATAGCTAACGGAAGCGCCAGGCCGTGGCTCAGTTACAAAACGCATGGTACCTGTTAGGGGGAAACCTCTAATTGGTACATTTCGAGGTAATGACTGAGCTAACGGCTGCTAAGGCATTAAAATTTTATTTATTTATAATTTAAATTAATTAAAAATTATTTAAATTAATTAAAATTTAATTAAAATGTAAATAAAAGGCTGAGGCAGGAGTCCAGGGTTCGAATCTCCGGTAGGTCACAAACTTTTTTCTGTACACCACTGTACACCACTTTAAGGTGTGTGTAAGTGTGTGTGAGTGTGTGTAAGTGTGTGCTAGTGTGTGCTAGTGTGTGCTAGTGTGTGCTAGTGTGTATATGTGTGTGTGAGTGTGTGTAAGTTTGTGTGAGTGCGTGTAAGTGTGTGTAAGTGTGTGTATGTATATGCAAGTGTGTATAAGTGGTGTGTAAGTGTGTGCTAGTGTGTGTATGTTTGTGTGAGTGTGTGTAAGTGTGTGTAAGTGTGGGTGAGTGTGTGTGTGTGTGTAAGTGTGTGTAAGTGTGTGTATGTATATGCAAGTGTGTATAAGTGGTGTGTAAGTGTGTGTATATATGTGCAAGTGTGTGAAAGTGTGTGTTAGTGTGTGTAAGTGTGTGGGTAAGTGTGTGTGTAAGTGTGTGAGTGTGTGTGAGTGTGTGTAAGTGTGTGTGAGTGTGTGAAAGTGTGTGTATGTGTGTTGTGTATGTGTGTGTAAGTGTGTTTAAGTGTGTGCATGTTGTTTGTAAGTGTGTGTATGTGTGTGAAAGTGTGTGTAAGAGTGTGTATGTGTGTGTATGTTATTTGTAAGTGTTAAGAACCATCTACGTTGATACCCTATAGCAATCGCATCAATAGTTGGGAAAGAGATTACTCATGATTCCTATTCACCAATAATAACTGATCTGTTCCCAATAAGTTCGAAAAATATCTGCCTTGTAGGAGTGGAAGAATCTTGTTAAGAACCATTGACATTGGAACCGATACCCTATAGCAATCGAATCAATAGTTGGGAAAGAGATTACTCATGATTCCTATTCACCAATAATCACTGATCTGTTCCCAATAAGTTCGAGAAATATCTGCTTTGTAGGAGTGGTAGAATCTTGTTAAAAACCATCGACATTAGAACCGTTCATTATTTAATTAAAAATCGATATTAAAATATTTTTAAAAAAAATTTATTTATTAAGAATATATATTAAATTCGCATACATTTACTATAACATTCATTACAGTACTTTCTGAATATTTAACGCGATCGCATCGATA